>UCOM01003414.1:0-18059 GCA_900474385.1 Ormyrus pomaceus | reverse complement strand
TCCAATTTTTTTTTTCGAAAGTATTAAATAGAACCAAAGATATTCAAAGAAATGTGATTTTGGGGGTGAACTTTAAGGGTGGTTTTTACCCTATTAAAGTGCATATCAGCCGATAAAAAAAATACGTATCTTTTATTTTTCGATTAGCTACAACATATCCAAATTTGAGCGGAATCGGAGGCGGAGGGTTGGAGAGGTTTCCTTGTAAGAGTAAATTTAGTAGATAACATAAAAAATTATAAAATAAACCATCAATTTTATCGGTTTTTATGCGTGTATCTGCACCATTTTACGATAAGTTTACATAGCATTTTATCGTTTCTTTTCCATAGGGTAGAGACCATTTACTCTTCAGTTTTAAACTTTTACCTTGTACCATAAGAAAATCTAATTTAAAAGAACGAGAAAATAGCTACTGCAATTCAAAGCATTATCTACACTTTCCGTCTACACAGTCTGAAACATCTTTATTTTTATCCCAGAAGAATAGGGAAAACACGTTATCTCAAAGCTTCTGATTCACGACTGCACTTTTCTTATCTGTAACCGCAGTGCACAACAATCCTGTCCAGATACAAAAAGTATCCGCCAATCCTGTAAAAATCCACAAGTACGACCCGTAAAAGCGCGTCTCATTATTTCCCCGCAGCCGAAAGGGTGACCCGGCACAGGCCGCTCGTCTCTCGCTCCGAACAATCTGCTCTCTCCGGGCCGAAGCGGCAGGCACTTAAATCCGCGCCAATGCCACATCGCAGCAGCAGCAGCAGCAAC
The DNA here is from genome assembly GCA_900474385.1 of Ormyrus pomaceus. Lineage (NCBI taxonomy): Eukaryota > Metazoa > Arthropoda > Insecta > Hymenoptera > Ormyridae > Ormyrus > Ormyrus pomaceus. Next base: position 17,288 of record UCOM01003414.1, on the reverse strand, counting down.
AGCGGCACACGTTTCTCTCTCCCGAGCTGTGCTCCGTCGAAAGAGAGGGAGCCTTTGGAACACAGAACAAGCAGATGAGTGGGTGGCTTTGACGCTCGGCCAGTCAGTCGACGGTTGACTCGCGCGCGACTCGGCAGCAGCTCGGCAGCATCAGCGTCCCCTTTACCGATATGACGTGAATTTGTGCGCGAAAGAGTGACGACGCCGAGAGAGAGAGAGAGCGAGAGAGAAAGAGAGACAGCGGAGCAGCAGCGTCGAACGGTGAGTGGAGGGGAGGGGAGGTAAACAAACTTAAAAATAACCGGGAAAAATAAACGGCGAGCGACTATTTTCGTGCCGATTTCGCGCGGCGCTATTGAAATTCAACTTTTCGCCTGGCAGGGAGAGAGACTGAGAAATAGGTCGGGTTGGAATCGCCGAGAGCAAAGAGTCGATCGGGGACAATTATCGGCAAGGATGGTTATAAGTGAGCAGAGGTCAATCAGCCTCTGATAGGAATTGGAGTAACTGCTGCTTTTGCGGGAGTGACGTTGATTTAATTGATCGGCGATGCTTGTTGATGGGCTCGCGGTAATGAGATCGGTAATGATTAACGCTTTCTTATTATTAGATCATTTCTGTTTATTGGGGTTGCGAGGGTAAATGCTCATATTTTTTAATGTTTGTTTAAATTGTTTGTTTTTAGTACTAATTTTAAACAAATTGGAATGAATGTTTTCAATGCTAATCATAAACGAATAAAAATCACTAAGAAATGTAAAATTTACTAGTTTAGACAATTTTTATCAGTAGTGATAAAAGAAAATTTTACCAATTCTAATGTTTTTCTAGAAATTTAATCAATTTCTTACCCAATAATTATTACTAAAAATTATTTCCCAATATTACGCATAATCAAATTATTAATTCGTTCCTACAATTATTAAATTTAAATCTATGCATTCAAACGAAGCATTCGAATTTATAATAAATATACACTTTGAACGCTCCAAATCTCAGATTCGAAGACTCGGCCGGCATCGGCCGGCCAAATCACGAGCATATCGCTCGAAAAAGCCCTACATACCGCAGGCCCGCTCGCAGAAGGAACGACAAATTAATTGATTCGGCACAATAAAAACGGTGTCGCCTCCCTCGTTCACACGGAGTCTCTCGCCGTCCGCACCCGCATCTATATCCTCCTCGGTGTGTGCTGCATCTCTCCGCTCCGAGAGCGGATCGGATCCCCCTCGGGCCAATTCCACTTCCCGAGCAAAGCTCTCCCCGGCCCCGCGAAAAACTCTCTCACGGGGCCCGATTCGGGGCTCTCTCTCACTCTCTATCACTTACCTCGTCAAGGCGGCCAATTTGCTCGTTGAATTACATCACGGCTGCGATATATAAACGAGCTTGATTTCCTGCGCGGCAACGGCGGCGCGCGAGGAAAAAATAAACAAACACACACACACACACCGACCGACGCCGCGCGCTCGTAAAAATAGGCACCGCCGCCGGCCACTCTGCTGGGCCCCATCTGGGCCGCACGTGCGGACCCCGAGTTTCTCGGATTTCGGCCGCGTCCTCGGCTCCGTGTTTACTGGACTTTTTCGGGAAGGGCAGAAGTGTGGCTCCGCTTTTGCGAAGTACTCTTTTTTTTTTTATTTTGTTCCTGCGGCTCTGCGGAGAAAAAGAGGTGGCGGCTCGTCGGTTTTGGTAGTAAATTATTTCGGGCGCTTTCTCGCTCGTGACTCTCGGCAATAAGAGCTCTCTCTCTCTCTCTCTCTCTCTCTCTCGGCTTAGAGGCGACGGGTGTGCTTTTTCGAGCGATCGCGTTTAAAATATATATTGAGGTTTAAGAGATTTAAAGTGGGTAATGGCATCAACGCCGAGTAAACCTATAAATCATTTTTCGTCGTTTATCCGGCCGGTAAACATTGTAATTAGGCTCGTTTGGTAAATTTAAAATTTCAATTTTAATCGAGAGCATAAAGTGCCGCCTGAAGGTTTGAAATTTTTAGATATTTGTGCGAGAATTCAGACGAATCGATTGTAATTAAATGAAATGTAAAACAGTAAATGCATCAAGCTGTCTTTGTGTTTGTGTTCTATAGATAGAGCGGAAATTCCAGTGGTAAAATCATAGCTGTAAATTTAACTGTAAATTTATGGTTTGAGAGATTATTTGTTGCATGTTTATGCATTCGCATATACACTTTAATAATAGATTTGATTATTTAACTAATATAGCAATAAGGTCGTTATTTTTATTATTATATGCACTTTTCTTTTAGAATCTAATAAGAGCAAAATGTAATATTTAATAATAATATAATTACTGTGGTAAATTGGTTGGAAACTTCAATGAAAAAGCTTTAAAAAAGATCTTATTTATATACAACGTGTCTTCCAAGCCTTTAAGTTATCATACATTGCTTCACAATAATATTTCCTACTTATAGATTGAAAATTTTCAAAATCACAAATTCTTTGATCACTTTACCAGAAAATTACCAAAAATCCAAAACATGAATAAACAAGAAGCAACCTCGCTGAGCTGTCTCCAAAACCAAGCAGAAAGTAACCGTTGTTTCCAATTAAAGCGGCTTCACCGAGCGACACTATAATCCCCGCCCGCAAAAGACAGGCCACGCGACAAACAATGCGAGCGCTTACATAATAAATCCGCTCCTAATCAGCGGCGCAAGAGATGCGCGGCGGGGAGTTTTAAAAGTTTAAAAAAACGGATCGCATTTTGTTAGGATTGCTCTACTTTTTTCTAAGTTTGTTCGGGAATTTTCTGAAGTTTTCGCGCTTGGAGAAGAATCCCTTTGTGAAAGCTTTGCGTTGAACTGCTGCGGCTTTGCCCGCGCTTTTGGCATCGAAAAGTGCATCCCAAAGTTCGAGCCGAATCCGGGAGCTGCAGGCAGACCAACACGCTTTCCTAATTGATAGAAGTAACCTGAAACTATACGGAGAAAAAGTTCGGACAAAAATTATAAATAAAATTCGAGTAAAAATGACACCTAAGAATATTACTCCAGGACCTTTCTCATATTTGACTAAACTTTTACGATGCCGGTATTGTAATTTTGTTTACTCATTTCAATGAGCATCATTTATCCTTCCTTAAAAAAAAAATTGATGATCTGACAAAGTAAGTTTATTCGTAATGTGATTGGCTGATCAGTTTATTCGTGATTTGATTGGCAGAAAAAATGTCGCGAGAATTCGAAAAAATTGAACATCAATGACATATATGTAGAAGATAATTTATTTATTAAGCATTTGATTATAATTTTAATTACTAAAGATATTCAAAGCATTTTTTTCTATTATCAATTTTAAATTAATATGTGACGGGCACGGACCGCCGGGCCCATACCTATCACGTAAGAGCGAGAGAGAGAGAGAGCAACATTCTCTCTCTCCGCGCAACAGTAAAAACAAATATTTTTGTTGCTTCTTGGATTTGTAAAATGTTACAAGCGCATTGTTAATTTTTACGTAATGTATTTAGAACATTGAATTTCTTTTATTATAAATGTTAAGGAAATGAACAAATGACTACAGAGATATGTAATATAATTTTTCTACACAAAAAAATAAAATTTAAAGCATGATCTATTAAATATTTCATGCAAATAGAGATAAAATTCACCCTACTGTCAAAATCTGAGTTTTAACCCCTAAATTTGAGTGAAAGTCAAATGTGAGGGTTTTTTGAGTGAAACTCAAATTTAGGGGTAATTTATAACCAAAATTTTTCTGTGTAGATATTTATAAGTTAAAATATTTAATGTAGCCTTAAAAAGCAAGTGCTGCTCAGTGTTTCGGTCAATATCTCTGTAGAAAAACTTCAATTATGAATTGAAGTATAATCCATTATTCATTGACTTAATTTAGTAATTCAATTTTCAATCTGTATTCAGCGTAAATCACTTAGGGTTGCGAGCTTACCAAATATTGAATATCCAAAGGTGTCGGAGCAACGAAGATTGTACATGCAAATTTCATCTGCCGTCTGTAACTCTGTTACTGGCGCGTTAATAATAAGATTACAAGCCCGGCAGTATATCGAGCTCGGAATAAATTTCAGTAATAAATCTTGCTGCTTTCATTCGGCGAAAGATACGCTTTATATGCTCGAGAATACAAGATACTCTTTATCAGAGGTTAATAAATCGTTGAATAACTTAACTGCGCTAATAGTAAATATTTAAATAAAAGCTTGCACGAATCGTTACGATACTATAAATTCCTCTCTTTTTCGTATTCCAAAAGCACAACTTTCTCGTTCAATTACACCTCCATCAGCTCTCTCGAAACCTCAATTTTTTATTCGCCCCCATTCAAGTCCCCGCCTCGTAATAGCCTCTAAATCATCTTTTTCCTACCCACTCGAAACCTCTCTAAATCGAGCCTCCCCCCCGAAAACCCTTCCGCCGAAAATAAAATCCCTATATTCCGTCCGCGGCAAAAAAGCTCTCGGACAGATGCAGAGGCGACCGCGGCACCAGGTTGGCGCAGGTGGCGCGCCTTTCTAAGTTTAGCGGGGACTCTTGGCTCCGCTGCTCTCGGCGCGTAGCGGAGCATACAAATCGAGCCGCCGCCGCCGCCGCCGCCGACGGGGGGACCAGATGCACCGGCGGTGGGCCCTCGCGCGCGCGCGTGCTGCCTGCTTTTTTACTTCCTTTTCCGCCTTTCAAGGATTAGGAGTGCCGCGCGCGCGGCTTTGGTATTTTTGGCGGGAGAGCGAGGGATTTTCAAGTTTTTTTTTTTTTTTTTTTGGCCTGGATTGGATTTTGGAGGGGTGATGGATTTGGTCGTTTGCTGGGGAATTAAAAACAATTATATCTGTGACGGTTAATCTGACTTTTGGAAATTTTATTTTGGGTGGTTAAAAAATAAGTGGAAACGGTGATTGTACTGCTTACTTCTCGGAAAAGTGGAAACTAGGAAAATTAGTCCATACTAATTAATAGTCTAAACTAGATTAAACTAATTTAATGTAAAATAAAATATAAAGCTCTTATAAAGTGAACACTAAAACAATCAAACAAAGCCAAAAAATTAAAAAGTGCTACTAAAAAACTATTCACAAAGATACGAATAACTGTCACACCAAATTTCTAGGAAAACATACAAATGGAGTATCATCAATGGCTTTCTATTTTCATAGCTGCATGTATAGTTCTCGAACTTAGGGACTTTTTATAAGTCCGAAAAGTTGGCATAAATATTTTGACAGCAGTGCTATTAGTGCTTTCACTTATTTTTAAAGAATTTAAACGCTGTCATTAGAATCATTGTTTTAAGATTGGATATCTCAACTTTTATTACTAAATACCCTGAAGTTTTAAAATGCTTCTCTTCGCTACTTTTTCCTGAATTATAATTACGTTCCTTTTGCTTTCTCTTAGAGGAAGCTTTATTTGTGATAATAATTTTTGGAGTTGTTCGAAAAACCTGTTATAATTGTATTTTAAGGTGTCAGGAACAAGAAAAATGGTTTTCAGTATACATAGCAGCAAAATTCGCTTTTACGTCCTGGTTTTGCGGACGAAAGGAAGATAGTGTAAAAGGTAACACCAGGTTAAAATCATCTTTTTGCTCTTGTATTGCACATTATATTTTGATACGACTTGAAAGCTTGATTTAGCACATGCATTTTTATTCAAGCTTGCGCGAAATCGGGTTTTGCACATGGAAAAACAAAAATTCGAAAATTCTGTATTTAGGACTTTAAATATTCCAATAACAACATTTTTTTTTTAATTTTGTTTGCTGCTCTTTAAATTATAAAATGGACATAGAAAAATAAAATAATAATGCAAAAATAAATAATTAATTAAATGTAGAATCGTTTGAAATTATGTTGTTGGAATCGATTGTTTTTAATGAATCTCAGAGATAATATTGGAACGATAAATTAGTTAGGAAGAAGCTAAGTGCCAATGAATTGGCAGTGATTTTTTTTATGTGGTCGATTTTTCGTTATTATTAATATACAAAATAGTTTTTCGCTCTGTGAAAATAAGCTTACGTATACAAACGTTATAAATTGGAAATATGTACAGGTAATAAATTTCGTCAAATAAGCTCACTTTAATCAATTCGCAGGTAGCAGATCTTTTCAATGGCGATAAAGTACGTAGAGTGTAATGGATAATTCGACTTCGGTCCGCGACGAGATGAACGATGTGCTGATGTAGTAATTATGTAAAACCACATGTGATGGATAGTAACTGACCGTAAAAGGCTAAGTTATTTTCAATCCGAGATTAGAATTCACGGCGCGTCGCTAAAAATTTGTTATTTTCGGTTGTACCTTTTGCGAATTTTAATTTTCTGCCAATTTTAAATTAAAATTCAGGCGGGGTACAGTCGAAGTCTCAATACGTTTTGATTTTTTGATTGGATGTAAATTTATGTCAGTGTCCGTGATTAGCAATTGTTTTATAGTTTTTTAATGAGAATTTAAGTTTATATTCTTTTACTAATTAAACTATTCTAAAACTATTAAAGAATTTATCTATTAAACTATTAAAGAATTCATCCATTATATTAAATTTTCTTATTTTTATTAGATCTGTATATAATTGCTTAATTTTATTTCAAATTTTATTGCTTAAAATGACGTCTACTAATGATAAATGCAAGTACTAAATTCGTCAAAGTACCTTTAATGGATAACAATTGTTTGCGATCATAAATTTGACTGTTTAACTAGATAATTCAGGTTTGTTTTAGTAGTTGCGTGATTGTTATTCAATGTAAACTTGTTCAGTCGAATGATCCCCATTACACTCCTCGTGCCGTGTGTTTGTTCACCGAAATATCCCAGGCAAACATCATAAAAACGAAATTTCAACATCAAATAATTCACCCTAAATCTCCGCAACATTCACACTTTCCATTTAAAAATCGTATCTTCAAGATCGCCGACTCCCCGCCCAATAAAAGTCGCCTAAAATCATCGTAAAACGACTCGACGCGGCGATCGTATTTCAAAAAGCAACGAAATCCCAGCTACGATCCCGGAAATCTCGTCGGCATCGGCCGAATCTCCCCGTTTCACCCCGGCATCGGCCCCCATTATTCCCGTCAGCTGATGATAAGGCCGCGGCGTTGCGCAACGTCACGCAGGAATTCCCTGCAGCTGCAGACGCCGCGCGGCTTTCTTCCGACGATGGGCCGAGAGAGAGAGAGAGAGAGAGAGAGAGAGAGAGCTTGCGAAGGGTGACTTAAAATAGAAGCGAGCGTGCAATCAACTCTCCCCTCCTCCGCCGCCGACGACGGTGTCTTTATCTGCCTTTTTTTTTATCCCGAGGAGACGCCGCGAAGCGCCACGGCGACTCCTCGGGTGGCTCGGATTTTTGGTCGGGGTGGCTTTTTGTGCGGGAAAATGGAGAGGTTAATGGTTTTGGGTTGGGTTCCGCTTGTTTGCTTTTTCGCGCGTGTTGAGACTATCCGCGATTGTTTTTGTCGTTCGCATTGGAATCTTTTTTCCCGAGGAGGCATTTTCGCATATGCTAGCTTCACTGAAATATTGCTATCCTTGAGGATAAATATACGAGTTGTTCGCGTACCAACAATATTTTTAGAACAGTAATTACTTCGTTAGTTTTGGCACATCTTCTGCAAAATAAGGAAAATTGCGGGTAAAAAAAAAATTAGATTTGTTAATTAGTAAAAAAACGAAGTAATTTTTTGTTGCAATTTTTTTCAAGTACATTAATTTACATTTTTAAACAAAATTTCTACCAACTTTTAAAGTAATGCATCTGTACTGTTTTATATAAAATATCCATTACGTTTACATTTTAATGCATAGAATGTAACAACTGTCTATCTAATTTTAGAATTAAAAATTTACTCATTACTTTATTATCTATCAAAACTAACTAATTTAACGCCGCCCAAAACCTCCGTGCCACGCTGCAAAAACCTCACCGTCGCGCAAGCAAAACAGCAACAGAGGCAGCTCGCGAGCCGTCGGCTTCCCTCCTTCTGCGGCCTTATCTCCCCCGTTCGGGCGTCCATCTCAGCTCTGCGCGCATCTCCGAACGTCGTTTTTACTGCGCGCCTGTATAGCGCGAATGCATCGTAGCGCGGAATCAGGGCCACGTGACCGAGAGCCAAGTCGACGTGTCAAGGTCCGAGAGGGCTTTCTTTTTTTAGGGGGGGAACTTTTCCAGGCGGCAAGGAAATTAGTTGATTCGAAGGTTTGGCGGCAACGAGGCCGAGAGGAAAATCGATAGGACGGAGAGTTGATAGTGGTTTATTTTTCTTTTTGAGGATAAGGTTTTGATGTGTATTTTACGGAGGTTAAACTGCTTGAATGGAATCTAATAAATATATTTGTATAGTGCGTACGATAAACGTGAGGATGCTGAATCTGAAGTATTGATCAAGAATAAGAAATGTAGTGGAGATATTTGTAATATTTAAATTTGATTTTTGACGTGATGGCGAGAAGGGCATTCGAAAAAGTATACTGTGCTATCAAATCTTTGTTGTTTAATCGGCTTGTAAACTTATCGGACGATTTTAGAAAAATAATAATTAATTTAATAAACAATGCTTTACTAATATTATAAAGTAATTTATTAGAAATATGATAATATTTACATGCGAAGATGCAAATCTAAAGTGTATATAGTATCAATTTCTAAGAATACTGTTGCGCCAAGTTCAATGGGACTTGACTAACGGCAAGTTGATAAAATGATGCTGCAAACCGTATTAAGCTCGTAAATGTCAGATACTAATTCCAGCAGGTCCCGCACAAATTCTAATTCAGACCGGCGCATAAGTAAAAAAATCACAGCCTATTACATCCATCAGCAATTAAACGAAGCCGTATACAGGCGACGTTTACTCATTCCATCAAAGGCATTCTCATCCTTCCGTCGCGAGCGCTTTGAATATAAGAGAGAATGACTGTCCCCGGGGAATTATTCATCCTAAAAACGAATATCCATCCGTATTAAGGTCCGCGCCAAGGCCTGCCGGCGCGGAGAGTGAATGGAACGCGAGAGATATATCTGGCTTTTCCCGAAACAATGCGAAAAAAGGCCGGCACAAAAGCCGATTCTTCCAGGTACCGACGACTCTCTCTTTCTCTCTCTCGGGGATAAATTCGATTCTCCCGAGCGCGCGGGGAGCCCACAAAGAGGACGCGACGCGAATGCGAAATATTCCCCGCGAGCGGTGAATGGACTGGTCGCTATAAATAAATAGGGCCTGCGCGCGCTCTCGACTATTTACAGAGGCTGAATGGCTCGGCCGATGCCTAGTTTAAGGTTGGACCAAGGGCCGGACGTGTATTTTTGAGCTTTCGACCCGTCGTTCTAAGCGATGGGGATCGCCGGCTTTTCTTTGGATTCTCTTGCATTGTACTTGTTTTGGGCTGCGAATATTTATAAAGTTTGCGCCGCTGTTTTGCGATAGCAGCAGTGATTTCGTGTAATAGGTTGTAAGCCACGTTTTAGAGGCGGAAGCATTTTTTAATAACGGTGGTTGACGGTCAATAATGGAAATTGTAAATATGCAGAGATGCACAGATTTGTTTTAAATTTATACTAAAGAATTTCGCTATAATTAAGTTTCTGTGAAAATTTATTACATCCCTGTGTTAATTTTATGGAATTTTTGTTAATTTGACAACATATTTACTGAAACAACAAATTTTCTGTTAACCAAAAATTAAAATCCGCATATTAAATAAAGTTAGTTGGGTTAATTAATTTTTTGTTCTCACTAAATTTGTGATTCTCACTGAAAATTAGTGATTTATTTTCAATATTGTTTAAAGGAACCTCCTCACTATCCTATCTTAACTGAAAAGAGTACAAATATATTTAAAACGAATAACAGGATTCAAAATCATTTTCCTCGATGCTTTTTTCTACTTGAAAGCTCCCGATGTTTTAAGCTTTGTTGTTCAAAGAAAATTCAAAAGATACCTTCATAAAAAGTATGTTATAGTCACTTTATGTCAGGGAAAAGTGCCGCAGTATATCATCTCCTTTAGTCCCGGAGAATAAAAAACACGAAAACTCAATAAAAACGCCTAAAAATATAGCATTAAAGCTCGACCGCGAAGAATCCCCCGCCAAGCTTCTTTCTCCCCAGAAGAATTCAATCCGATCTCAAACTCAGCGTCCGATTAAAAATTGCCTTCGCGCGGCGACTCCGAAACGCACCAGCCTCCGTTTAAAGCCACACACGCTGCACGCATCGGAAAACAGCTCCTCCATCCTCGTGGCTCCTTTGTCGTGGTTTCCCGCGGCACTTAGACCTTCTCCGGTCTAAGTGACTGGAAAAGGGTATATGGGCACAGAGCGCGGCGGTGAGTTTTAATTGGGCCTTGATTTGTTTAGCATCGGAGACGCCGGGTATGCGCAGAGACGCGCCCGAGGAATTCGATGAAGTATGCGAGAAGTGCGCCCGAGTGCACGCCACGCGTGGCTTTGTTCTGCTCTCGGTAATTAATGACCAATCTCGGAGGGGATTAAAGCGGATGAGAGACGGTTTCTTGCGGGTTTCGATTGATGCTTGATGATTGTAGTTTTGTAGGATGAGCTTGATTATGCATTTGGACTTTAAGTTGCGTAACGATAGTAATGTGTTAATTAATTGATTGTTTCAGGAATAAAGTATTGGTTCTCAGTTGATGCGACAACCTTCGAGTATGGCTGTTGGTAAGTTGAAGCTACAGTTTACTACTCTTTTAATTTATGCGCCCAAAGTGCCGTTTGTGTTTATTTAAGCTAATGAACCTTTTCGTAAAATTGGCGGATTTTAAGTTTGCATTGATAAAAAAAGTCGTATTGTCCTAAATGTAACGTTCTCATATTTTTTAATAGTTCAAGAAGAATATTTTATTACTAGCAATTATTCGTTGTTGATAAATAAAAAGTTTATGCTTTCATAGAAGAATAATAATCATATTTATTTAAAATTGACTTAAAAATATGTATTCAGGAGAGACTACAAACATTCGCGTTAATGCAACATTTTTCACAGAAGGTTTCCAATACTTTTACATGAAAAATATGCGTTAAGTTATTTCCTGTTTACCGCAATATAAACATGAAAAATGTGCAACCCTTAAGGGGACAAGCCTGAGTTGAAACCTAAGAAAAGATAATAATTGTTAATTACAAAAATTAACATGTAAAATAAATCCATAATATTTACAAAGCCTTCTATTAAAAGTATATAATTGTACCTATATTTTAAGCCCAACTAGCCTTGTTGGGCTTAAAATAAAGGTATAAATAAATACTTTTAATAGAACATTTTTTAAATATTATGTATGTATTATTTTACATGTTCATTTTTGTGATTAACAATTATTATTTTTTCTTAAGTTTTAACTTCAGGCTTGTCCCCTTAAGAATGAATGAATGACGTTCATAATCCTTGTAAAAATTTTACATTTTTTCCTTCAAAATTTAATCAAATCGGATAGTAATTTACTGAATTCAAACCACAAGTATTATAAAACAGTCCGTTTCCCACCTACTCTTTCGCAATTCCGTCCTTTACCTCCCAACATCAAGCTTCCCTCCCTATTCGACTCGACCCTCCACAAAAATGAAGCCTCGTCCCGACAGCTATAAGACTCTTCTTTTATCGCTCCTCGATTCTTACCTCCGTCAGACGTCATCGTCCGCTGCTTCTCGATTCCGGTCAGCGCCGAACAACAAGAACCCTGCGGGGCTCGCGGGCATGCAGTCCTAATCGCTTTCTCTCTCCCTCTGGCTCGCTGCCGCAAAAAGAGATATAAACGGGCTGCTGCTGCTGCTGCTTCTGCGTTTCGTGCGCCGATTCAGCAATCAGCCGCAGCACGCGTCTATTTGTCCCCGGGCGACAACTTCCTCCCTTTCCGATTGCCGGCCACGCAAACAAGCTTTACGGCTCGCGCCTCGATCGGCTAAGCATGCTAAGCAACCCGGGGAGCGTACGCCGAGTGCGTCAGTGCACTTTTTTGCTCGAGCGCCGCGCGTCTCTCTCCGCGAGAGGCGAGCGACGCTTTTTGAGAGAGAAAGAGAGGAGGCGGATGGGTGTCGACGGATTTGGCTGTCTATCGGTGATTTATTGAGTTTTGTCGACGGGAGCCGAGAGTGAGGAGCGGACGCGTTTTTTGTCAGCGCTTCGCGTCGCGGGCAGCTTTCGAAAGGGAGTCACGCGCCGATGGGGCTTGGAAGCGGGAGGATTGTTTTGCTGGATTTTCGGGAATTTATTGTTTCGATTTTTAAGCCTCGGCGACTGGTTTGCGTTGACGTGGGAGTTTCATACTTTCGATTACGATTGGCAATTTTTTAGTTTGATATACGTATACTGATTCTCAAAGGTAATGGATATAATAAACTGCTTTATATTACTTGAACTCTTTTTTAGTTAAAAATTATTTTAATTTTGAACTAAAATGAAGAGAATACTTGAAATTGATGCTGTATAAAATATTCAAATGTAATAAATCTCGAATCTAATTATTTCATTAAAAAATAATTTCTAGGGACAATTTTCGTACCAATATACTACGTCTGAACTATTGATTTACTTGAGTTCTGATATATATACGAACATCGATTACACAGTGACGTTTACACAGCATCTTGAAATAGAAATTTCAGTTCTGGGGTCGATATATAATATGTAATTTTATACAGCAAATACTATACATATTAGCCTACGGGCTTATAAGAATTATGAGAAGTTCAAAAACACAAATCCAGTCAAGAATTTTGTCTGTATTATGACTAGCTCTAAAATTACTACTATCAAAGAATATCCATTGGAATACTCTTGTATACACGCTTAAAATCTATCAAGAGCTCATTACATTACAGACTATTCGCCAGTTCGCGCAAATCGTAATTTCAAAATCAGAAATAGCAAAAGATTCCTTCAGCCTTCCAACTTCAGCAAATTCCGTATACAACATCTCTCCGCTCCTCCAGCCATTAAAATTAGCCTCCTCCTAGAAAAAGCTCAAAACAGCGAGACTAACGCAATAAACCGTGAAAATCGCAAGACGCGCGCGCCTATCTCCCGAGTTTATTAAACCCTCCTCCCGGCCGCGCGAAAGTAAACGTCAAAGGGAGGCTGTGTGCTTTCGACGAAGAGCCACGGCGAATCGAAAAAGGCCAGGAGAGCGCCGCGGCTTTGATCTTCCGCATTGTAGGAGAGACGCCCGAAGAAGCTGGGCACAGTCCTTTGGTGTATCGGATTTCTCCGTCGGCCCCTTTGATCCGCACGTCTGGAGATGCGATGTGTACTTCGAAGGGGCTTTTTTTCGGGGTTTAAGAGACGTTGCTTTGCATCGGGAATCGAACGCGGATCGAGGGCTGGGGTGGAAAAAATTATGCGGAGTATTGAGAATTTTTATTTCGAGTTTGGAGGGAGCTTTCGGTGGAAGAAGATTTATGTTGATGCTGCGTCTTTCGGAGCTGAAGTTTATAGTTTCCGCGTGTTTGGAATGTTTGCTGGGCTTCGGTTTCGAACGAGTTTTCAAATTGAATCTTACAATTTGTGGATTAATTATTTCATTATTTCAGTTAATGTTTAAATTTTTAAGCAAAAAGAGTGCAGAATGTACAAAAAATAAGTTTTAAAGCAATAAATTTAGCCTTTTTAAAGTTAGTCTTATTAATCTGTATTGACCGCATTATGTTCTATAAACATTTATGTAGTGTTAAAGATTCGAACTCTCGCTCAATTATAATAATGGACTACACTTCCTTCAAGTACAGTAAACGTTATCTTTAACTCCCCTAAAAAAAGGCGCCAACAATCCAGCATCTCTCAACTTGATTAAGCAATCATTCAGCACCCAGAAACCCGTCTAAAATAAGCCGGCAGAAGCAAAGTCAGAACTCGGAAACGAAGAGAAAAAGTGAAAAAAACACGGTAAAAGCTCCCTTAATTCAAAACAATCAACACTAGACTTCCGGCGCGGACGCATCTTTCCTCTGCTTTTTGCGCCTCGTTCCTCCTCCAGACCCCCCCCTTCCACGTACATTTGTCGGCACATAATCTCTCTCCTTCTCTCGACCCGACTAGACTCGGAGAGATCGACCGGAGAAGCACACACGTATATATATCTTTAATGCACAATACGACGTCCGGTTTCGTGCTTCTAGTCTTTTTAATCTGCGAATTGATTGCTTGCATTTGCCGGAGTTGTTGGGCGAAGTATGGAAAAGTTGAGTTTGAAGTAGTAACAGAAAAGTGAAGTTTAGTTTTTTGAGAATTTAGTGAATTTTAGTATGATGTTGGAATGCGATGCCAATTAAAATAGTTCAAAATTAAATTAAAACTTTTTGTTGCTAACGATGGTATTTAAAGCAGAGAAAATTTACTGCAAGATAAAACTACTGGATTGAAAACGAAAGTTTTCCTTTGCAACATTTGCGGCAGCTTTTTTAATACAACGTAAAATCGTATTTAGGTGTATACTTTACCTCGTACTCACAGCGGAATCCAAAGTTTGTCGAAGGAAGTAATCTTTCGACAAACTAAATCTTGTCGAGATCAAAAATCAATCTTGGCTCGGCTAAAATAAAGTTTGAAAAAGCATTCCAAGGGAATTTTGATTTAAATTGAACTCGCCGGTTGTCCCATTTCCTCAACCATTTAAAGTAGATTTCTAGAAAAATCTTATTTCGAAGCAAAAGGTCGCAGATTAATACAAACTGAAAAAAATAGCAATTACGCTGTGACGCAAATGAAAAATTAATAGGAAGCGATTGATAGTTATATATATATATATATATATTTATATCAAAGATATTGTGAAATCACATTGATATGCGATTTATTTGTTTATTTTTTGAACGGAGAAGTTATACGAAAAATATATTTTCGATACAATTCAAAATATTTTTTAGAATTTACAAGACATAATGTTTTACAATATTTACAGAAATTTAATTGTATATAAAATAAATGATTAAAAACTAATTGTTCAAAACTAAAAGATGATTTTAAATGTCAAAAAAAAGAAAAAAAAATTGATCTCAACAGTAAATAAAAATTCTCAGTACTTGAATCACTTGTCTTAAAGACGATCCCTTATTGTCCATAGAATTAAACGGAGTGGATTCAATTTGCCGGGATATATACATTTTCCAGTGTGTGCATCAATCTAATTACAGTCCAATTAACGAATAAAACCCTGTAACTTCCTCTCTTAATGAAACAATTAAAAAGAAACGAGCGTAAAGCTTAAAAGCCCCCAAGCGGCCGGTTCGCAAAAAAAAAACAGAAGGAAGAAGCGCAACCTAACGCGGAACAAAGCCCCCCCTCAATTCGCGACAATTGACCCTAATAATGTTCGCGTGTATTCCGGCAAGAGAAAAAAAAACGGTAGAAAGCAACGAAAACCGAGGCGGCGGCGTGTTTGTTCCCCCCGAGGATGCCGGCTTCGGACGCTTTATCTCGTAATGTGCGAAATCTTTCGGAAGTAAGCTGCCTCGTGGAAGATTCGTGAATCTGTGGCTTTTTCGCGAGACTGTTTTTTTTTCTTCTGGTGTTTATCCCTACATTTTAGCCTACTTTTTGCAACGACAAGGAATTAATGTGATAACTGATTTTTAGGATTGAACGAGGTTGAGAATTATTATGAAAATTTGATTAAACTTTTACATATAATACATATCCTCTATTAAATTAAAGTTTTTTCCTTCATGACGTCACAAATTTTAATGTTAGATCTTTGAATGTTCGACAATTTATAGGATTTTTAGTTAATACATTGATATAAATACGATCTTATTTTTAAAATAAAAGGTTCATTGTACCGAGTAAGTGCTATAGCGAGTGAGATTTCAAAGCTAATAGCAGTAAATTAAAGGCTACGTTTTAAATTCTTGTATAAAGTCAAATTTATAAGTACTTATAAAAGTTGTTTAATAAGGAATTAAAATTAGAATTATTTATTAGTAAGTATTTACTAATTAAGAATCTAAATAATGCAGATGAAATTTCAACTAACTTTAAATAATTGTTAACAAAATAAATATAGAAAATATAATTAAAGTAAATTTAGATTGATTGTTTCCTTTATTAGTCAGTTTAACTTTTAATTTATTCACAAAATTATTCGGAGAAGCATAAAAAAATGTCATTTCCTCAAATTTCGAATTATCGATAATAAATGCAAGCATGGCTCATCACCTCCTTTAAAAATATTACAACTTTGCTCGTGAGCTTTGAAAATGGTAAAGAACAATATAATTTCCAACGAAAAATTATGAATTTTCATGCTTTTTCATCTTGCGAACTTTCACGAGTGTCTATACTCCGGCGATAACTACTCTTAATTTTAATACAAAATAGAACGGATGTCAAAACATTTTCAAAAATTAATTCAGTAAGCAAATTTTTACTCGACGCGCCCCGCGTAAAAATCAAACAAATGGGCAATATATTGGAAAGTGCTATTAGCAATATATGCGAAAGACATTGGTAAAGCCTAAAAATTCAATCGGCAATAGCTTGGCAATATATTGTAAACGAGCATCATCCAATATATGTCCAACACTATTTCATTTATATTAAATAATTCTCTCTTGAGAATACTATAGCTCAAACAGACAAATATATGCTTTTATATTTTTTCTCGTGTTATCAGTAATTCATAAGTTAAAAAGTTTTAGACATTTTTTTCATTAGTAAAACGATAAAAATAAAAAAAAAATTTTTTCCGAACCTGGACTCGAACCCAGAACTTCGTTCTTTCTAGGCAAGCTCTTTACCACTGA
Organism: Ormyrus pomaceus; assembly: GCA_900474385.1. NCBI lineage: Eukaryota > Metazoa > Arthropoda > Insecta > Hymenoptera > Ormyridae > Ormyrus > Ormyrus pomaceus. The sequence continues at coordinate 531 of UCOM01003414.1, read as the reverse complement.
GCTATTCTTTTATTTATGTCAGTAAAATTATATTTAGGTTAAAAAGTATAACAGCTCAGTCGGCGGTACCCCGACTAGAAATGAATCAGGCAAATAATGCGGCGCGGGTAAGGTCCTCCTAAGGCACTCGAAGTGCCTTATGAGGCCCTAGCCTGACGCGAGCCCCATGACCTGCCCGATTCATTTCTAGTCGGGACGTTATAACCTAATTATAATTTTACTGACATAAATAAAAGAATAGCTCAGTGGTAAAGAGCTTGCCTAAAAAGAACAAAGTTCTGGGTTCGAGTCCAGGTTCGGAAAATTTTTTTTTTATTTTTATCGATTTACTAATGAAAAAAAAATGTCTAAAACTTTTTAACTTATGAATTACTGATAACACGAGAAAAAATATAATAGCATATATTTGTCTGTTTGAGCTATAGTATTCTCAAGAGAGAATTATTTAGTATAAATTAAATAGTGTTGGACATATATTGGATGATGCTCGTTTACAATATATTGCCAAGCTATTGCCGATTGAATTTTTAG
>UCOM01003413.1:0-18080 GCA_900474385.1 Ormyrus pomaceus | reverse complement strand
GCGTTTTTTTCATTCATTTTGAAGTTTTTATAATTTTGAATTATTTCTTCTCCGCCTGCCGACGGTTCTATAAAGAGTATTAATTGTTAAATGTTTTTTCCCGCCTCTATATTTACAAGTAGTTACTAGTGCGCATGCGTCACTGTCATATTCGAATGCAGCGCACCATGTGTCGTGGCGAATTTGAGAACTACAACCGTGCCATTTAAGAGCTTCACCCCCACCACCGGAGTTTCCAGACCTGTATGTACGACCGTGGTTTCGGACTACCTGCTTTCTCTCTCTAACTGAGCCTGATTGGCTACTCGCTCTCCCCTCTAATAACAAAGATTTTCAAAGCTTTTGGACAATGATGAATTAAATTAATAACTGGAGTTTGTATTGAAAAAATACTAATAAAATAAATCCGTATACTTTATACGGCTTATACTTATTCCGCATATGAGCTTATGTACATGTTTCCACATTTCATTTATCTGAAAAAAACAAGCCATATATTATTTAAATTTGCTAATATGACTATTTTTAAATTTAAATAATATATGGCTTAGATAGATAAATGTTTTGCAACATTTATTTAAATATTTTTGGAAACAGGAAAATTTTTTAAGAGTAATAACATATTTTTTTAAACAAACAATTGCAGATGAGATCTCAATGAGATCATGGCTGAAAATCGTTATAAGATATATATGAAATCTATATGAGATTTATATGAGATTCATATGAAATCTATGTGGGATCTCACATGAGATCGCTTATTAAAGTAAAATCTTTAAACAATCTTTATTATTGCACTTTATTTTCATTTATTAATTATATTTATTAATACAAATCAATAATAAACACTTCTTAAATACGTCTTATTATTATTCCTAGCCAACAGGCATCCTGCAATTATTGTCGTTATCTTATATTTCCTGAAAGCATTTTCCAAAGTTTGAGCTGAATCCGTGAACTGGAAGGAAAGGTGTAAAAAGTAACTTTTTAAATTGTATGAAAAAATTTTATTAACTGTTTTAGTAGTGCAGCTCTAAGCATTTATAATTATTATTACTGTATTATTAATTTGAGAAAAGCGATATATTTAGTCGATACAAATACAGTAAAATAAGCCTAAAAAATAAAAACACACAAATCTAAATCTTCATACATGGGTTCACTAATTATTATTGATAAATAACAGAAAAATCCTAGATATTAATTTATGTTACGTTGCTTTTGTTAATTCAATTTTCTAATAATAATGCTTTGATTTAACAATTTTAAATATACCATGAATTTTTAAATACTCTATTATAAAGGAAATTATTATAATTACAATAAAATGGCTATATATTAAAAAATCCTTTATTAACTACCACACAATTAACAAAAATGAGATTAGTGGATATAATGCTTAATAATATTTCTACTTTTTTAATGCCGACTTACAAGAAAATAATTTTACAACTAATATTATTAGCGGGTTTATTTGCATTTGTATAAATAAAATTGATAAAAAAAATCCAATTTTTTAGTGCAAATTTAGTCGATTTGAGCTTTCGTGAATGCTTTTGCATGCAAAAGCATTATATTCTTCATACACATTTTTTACAAAATGCAAATTTAACAATGCTTTTATTTTCAGATTAATTATAGTTGTAACAACATTTCACTTATAAAAAAACCTTACGAAATGTACACCTAAGATTTTCCAAATTAAATAAGTATTTTTTATCTGCAAATAAACACTAACTTCTAAGGGAGAAAATAAGCGATTAAATATATATAGATTATAGGATTCTTGGAACAGAATATTAAGTCTAATGCAGAAGAATTTATATTTTTCTGTCAAACCAAATATAATGTTCTTTTTGCATAGCGGGCCGAAAGTAATATTTTCCCTTCCGGCGCCGAATCAGGAAAGTTGTATTTTTGTCCTTGCTAGGCAAAAAAATAGTATACGCTCCACGGGAGGTAAAATAGCAAGCCCATAGCGCGTGTAAATTGATACCCGAGCCGAAGGCGAGCGTAATATACTATTTTCTCACAAAAGATAAAAAGCGCATCAATTTGTTTAATATTTATGAATAACCATTTAGGGGTAAACTACCCCAAAATAAAAAAATTGAAATACACAATCATCTATCCAACTTTCTAACACCAAATGAGGGCTTTTCATGCCCTCGTTGACAAAAACACGGTGTGTAATATGGGGAGAAAAGCTATTTCAGACTCGGGTGAGATTTTCAGCACTCGACTCTGACTCGTACAGAACATCTCACCCTCGCTAGAAATAGCTCATTTCCTCCCCTTGTTGCACAATGTACTATTTAATAATGATTTATATCACTGGTTGCATTTAAAGTAATTTCAACTTCGAAGACTCAAAAATCTCCAAATGAATATCTCAACGGAATAAAAAATTTAAACAAAAAAATAAAATATTAAAATAATAAACTATAAGTCTCGATCACATCATAAGCCCTTAAGCAAAATACCAATAAATCTAAAGTTGTTTTTTAATGAACTAAAAATTTAAATTAAAACACATTGTTTTACGGAAGCATCCAAGAAACTTGACTTATTTTCTTGGTGATTTTTTAGAAAACATTTTTTTAGAATTAAAATTGAATTTTCATTATGAATAATATTAAAATATAATTTCAAATTTCCAAAGAATTGCGCTTTTTATTTTTTGTAAGGGACATTCTGTACTTGATTTGGTAGGAAAAAATAGAGTTCCTAATATATAATGTAAAACTATAACATTCTACTCCGAGAAACCTAACAAAAAACCAAATCTGTAGTTTTATGAAAATGAAAGGTGGGCACTTCATAAGGTGTCCTTGTTAATGTAAAGATAAAGGTACTTATAACTAATAAGCAACAAAAAATAAAACAATCTATTTAAAGCTATGGTGTGTTTACAATGTAGTAAACCATTTATTTCGTTCTTTTCGAGAGGACTGACCGTCAACAGTATTTTTATATGATTAACAAATATAAATAATTTTAATTTTAAATTATTTGCCTAAACAGTATAATACAAAACAATTCAGAACGCTGACATGAAAAGAGAACCGCGACTTCGCTGAAAAAGTATTATTGTACGAGGTGAATTTGGATTTTCATAAAAATTCACTTGTTCAAATACAGTTTTGCCTGTATATAAATATTTACTATTTTAGAAAAATCTCTCGTTAGAAATGAGAATAAGTTTTACTTAGCACATTAGTTATTAGTGTATTCATTTAAAATTAAATTAGTTTAATTTCTTTTATCTTTTGTCAAGTATGTATTTGTACTTTATGTAGAAATAAGTATTATTTACACTTTTATTAAAAAATATGTACAAAGAGTTTTATTTAATATAACGAAATTTATGTATACTTTTATTCTTCTAATTATTATATTTTTTAACTTGATTTATTATTGTACAACGAATATAATCTTTAAATAAAGCATTAATTATTAATAACATGGCAGCTTATAAATTTAAATTTTTTTTTCTATTTTAGCATAATTTCTGTCAAAGATATTAATACCAGCTTAATATAAACATTTTTCTTTTAATTTATCTATTATTTTACGTAATACACTACGTAATCACAATCAATATTTTTGAAATACTAGTAATGTTATGATTTTAAATACTACGATTTTTACATGTTAAATAAATAAATGTCAAATAAACAATGGAAACTCTTTTGATTACGTTTTATAGCTCATTGTAGAATTTAAACAAAAATATTAATTACGTATTAAATACTTCTGTCGGTTTTTAAAATTTGTTTGCTACCATGTACGTTCGCTGATTTGCAATATCAATATCATAATAATCTCATTAATACATACAAATATTTAATACAAAGTATTATACAAAAATAAATTATTTTCATTTATTCCTACCAATTATGCGTGATTTTACTCAAAAAATATTATATTTTAAGAAAAATTTAAATATAAAGTTGCTTAAAATATAATATATACTGCTGCAGTCTTTAGTTTCATAAACTCTCCTTTTTGGAGAAAAAAATCACTTACAGAAATGTCGGAGTAAAAATTAATAGCCATAATACAATCTACATTTGTCCAATTAAAATAATTTAAGGCATTTACGATGATAAAATGCTGTTTAGTATTTTTAAAAATATAACCCAAGGCGATGACAAATAACATTTCACGTTAAAGGTACATATAAATTGTGGCACATGCTGTAAAATTGTAAATGTCACGATCGATCCCTCCGACTTTCTTTTAATTTTAAAATAAATTAATAATTGTAACGTTTTTATACAGATGTAAGCACTGAAAACATATGTTTATAATAAGTGAAAGGGATTGTACAATTGACTTAAAAGAACAATCGCCTTCACTTATTATAATAATTGTAACGATTTTAAATTATAATTTTTTCAATAATTTTGATCTAGTGACGTACAATAAGACCTTAGAACAAAGTCTAATAATATTCTTTGATAAAAAAGTAATTTATTTGTGAAAAAAAATTATGCTACTAATTATGTTACTAGGGAAGTATCAACCCACCGGATCATGGATCTTGGTAAAATTGTAGGTCATTCCTTAGCCAAAAAAGAAGAAGACGTGTGTCTCAGTTTATTCAAATTCAAATAGGCCTTAAGGACGTTCACACGATAATTCAATTTCTTCGAATTTACTTGAAATTCGAAAAAATGAAATTTGTACTATATGTCAATTTAAGTATACTTTGTAAGTGGTAAAAATTTGAACCCACCTTCCGCTATTCAAATTTGAGAAATTTAATGTTAAACTGAGCTTCTTGAGCTTTTTAATACGGAGTTCCTATGGTAAGTATCTCTAGGCAGTATATTTTTACAGATAGCAAAAGCAGTTATCTTCGAATTGTTGTAAAAAACTACTTTATGATTCTATGTAATATTACAGAATAATATGCGACCATTTTTATAATAGCTTCCGCTACTAATTTTGAAGATATAGCTGTTCGAAAGATAACTCCTATGTTATTTATATATCTATATAGTGTTAGCGCGCGAGCACGTTTATTTTGAAACATGGTTTTAATGCTGTTGCTTTTACAATAAAACTTTTTAACTTAAAATTTTTTAACTTTAAATTTTATTTTATTCCCATTACATACTAATTGTAGAAGGCTATCATTATAAATTATCGTAATAAATTACAATTTTCAAAATTCCGATAAAGTTGACCACCGCTACTGTATGTGAACGTCCTTAATAAAATTTTAGTCTATCGAACGAGAATTAAAAAGAAAGTATGCAGCAAGAGTTTCAATTTGAGAGTAGTTAGATTAAAAAAATATTCATCCATCTGAAATTATGCAGTTAAAGTAATATTAAAAACTAACGTATATTTTTAAAGCATTAGTTCGAGTGGATTTTTTTTTTGGAGATTTTTAAAACATTATTTAAAGTAGCATTACTTTTGAACAAATCAATATATTTTAATCTAACTACTCTCAGATTAAAGCTCTTGCTGCTTACTTTTTTAAAATTTTTATTTTTAGTTTATTTTTAGTTAAGAAGATATTTTAAGTTTCATTAACCCAAATTTCCCTTAGAATTTTAAAAAAAAGTTCATAACTTTGTTACTAAGGCCCGTTTGAATAAACGCTGAGACACGTATCTTCTTTTTTTGGCTGAAGAATGACCTGCAATTTTACCAAAATCCTTGATCCGATTGGTTCATATTCCCCTTGTTATGTAAATACAATAGACTATTTCTTGTTCACAAAATTTATATGAATTTAATTCATAAAAAAATTTCCCAATTAAGTAAACTTTTAATATAATTTATAAGTAGTAACTACTTACAATTTAGTCACCTTTATATTAAATTCCAACTGTCAATCAAAGGAAAATTATATTTTCCTTTCTACATAACTATTTAAAAAATTTTTAATAAAAAAAATTTAAGAGTAATTCTTTATGTTTTAAAATGCGATTGTATATATCGTAAAAAATTACGGCAAACCCTCTTCCGCATCAGATTCAATTTGAGAAACGTTGTCTGGTTGATCAATATTCACTGCTTCAGTAGCAGTTTCTGGAGGAGGTGGTGGTAAAGGCGACGGTGGTGGTAGTTGTTCACAATCTTCATTGTTTGATAATTCCTTAGATCGTTGGGAGCATGGTGATTTCAAATCGTTTACTTGTGCAGGGCATTCAAAGTGCACGCAATGGAATACCTGTAAATATAAAATTGCGATTCAAAGATATATAAAAAATCTTCTAAGAACTAGTAATATTTAATAAGTGAAAACAATGATTCTAAATATTAGCTGGAATAATTGCAAAGAAATAAATTGCAAATAAAAAGAAAATAAAAAAAATTTATAATTAGTTTTTAAGATAAAAAATTAACATGAATTTTAACAAGAATTTTAATTTATACCACAAGTTGATATATAAGATTTTATAATTGCGATTTACATACGATAAATAGAATTATTTATTTATTTATTTATAAAATTTTAAGGCAAATTACTATTTGTATTTAAAATTAAATACAAAGTGAAATACAATATTTGTCATAGTCATTTACCTCATTAGCAGTATTATGTGTTCCAACTATTGTTATGAATACAACAGGTTTGAGTGAACCAAAACGCAAAGTTTGCCAAGAACGACACGACTCTCTTGTTTTATCAACAACAAGTTCCCAATTTTTTAAATTACTAGAAATTTGAATGTAGTAACAGTAAGATCTTTCATCGCAATCCCAGAGTAACAACCTAAAAATTTCCATACATATATATTTTTTTAATTTGGTAATTGTTTTAAGCAATTATTATTTATTATGATTAATATTATATATTGTAATTAATGGGGCTTGAAAATCACCTCATAGAATCAATCATATAAGGTTGTCCAAGCTGAATTTGTATACAGCCAGAATTAAGTTGATGACACGTGTAACCACTATCCCAGTCGTAATTTTCAGAATCTCCATTTAACAAAGTATTTCGAGATCTTTAATAATTAATAAGTGTTTAATAATTTTTTATAAATGAAAAATATTAAAAAAACTTCTATTTACCTGCTAACACCTTCAATTACGCAAGCACTGCGTTCCATTGTCGCTACGTTGTACGTAGGTACAATTATACCATTTAATAATTTTTCATTGTGATGAGTATAATAAGCTTCAAAGCTTACAACATGAAATACCTATAAATAATATTTCCGTCTTAATTTTGTCGAAATCATTGCGATCTACAATATTTTTAAAATTACTTACTTTATTTACAGTATTATTTGTTCCGACGATGCGTATGTATAAAACAACTCTTGATTCAAAATATAAATATTGCCAACTTCTGCAAAAATACTGAGAATAGTCTATAACTTTTATCCAATCTTTTTCATCAATTGATACCTAAATGTGGTAATGAAACATTTTCACCATAGGTTTAAGTTTAAAGAAAAAAGTAGATTTATATAAGTTACCTCCACGTAATACGAATATGAACGGCCATCTCGATCCCAAAGAAGCATTTTTGCATGATTTATTATGTATGGACTACCAAGTTTAATAAGTATGCAATTATCTGCAAAATCAGTTATTGTGTGTCTTGTGTATCTAAAATCAGACTTTTTAGTTGTAGAAATGATTATTTTAAAAATTAAATATTTTTATTTTATAATTACCCTCGCTCCATATCATAATTTTCAGTATCTCCATCCAAAAGGTAGCTTTGCATTTCTCCTTGTAAAACTTGAGCACCGTATCGTGCATGAGCAACATTTTCATCCAAAAGCAGAAGTCCTCGATGATTTAAACATAAATTTCTTGTTTGTGTACTGGCTGCTATAGCATCTAATATTGCTTCTGGAGATACTAGACCAGTAGGTCTAACTATATTTAATAAATCTGATACTGATATTAAGCTTAACCTAACTTGTTCTGAAATTTAAATATTAAAAACTTTTTTATAATAGTATTCAAAAGATGAAATTTTTAATTATTGTTTATTATTTATTAGAAAATATGTTCTTACGTAAAACTTCATCACTTTCTACTGTAGGATTAGCTTTAACCCACAATTGCACTGCTGAAAAGATTTCTATTTCTGATGCGTAAAAAGAATCTCTTGCTAACAGATCAATAAGTGCTCCTGAGCTTAATTGTAGAAAACTTTTATTTTGTATAATTTCTAAAGCATTTCTATCCATAAATTCATGACATACCTAAGAAAAATAAATGATAAATATTATTACATTTTCATGTAAATATAGTTTTTAATAAATGCAAACCTTTATCAAAAACTCAAGTCGATATAATCGTGCTGCATCAAATATAATGCAGACATTTTTTACATTTAGAATTTCTTTTAAATAGTCAGATACAGCTGCTTCTAACTCTACAAAACCATATTGATGAGCTAATCCCAAAATATCTAAAACAACCTGTAAAAATTGTTAAAAATAAAATAATTTTCATGATTAAGCAATAAATTTGAAGTACCATTATAATAATATAAGCATTAAAATTTGTAATAAAATTTATTATAACACTTTACCTCTTCTCGTTGATTAGCTAAAGACATATGCCCAGTGTAAATATATTTAAGTAATCCTTTGAAAGCTGGTAAAGTAGGTTCTTTTAATTCAATTTCACTTTGAGTTGATTCTTTTAAACCTCCAAAGAGCAAAGCTCTAAAGTATTGACTTCTTGCTGCTAATACAACCTTGTGTCCATTGAAACGTTGACCACTTACTATTAATGTTACATCTGAAAAATCATCTGACAAATACAATGCTCCAATATCTTCTGATAAAAAACTGGTATGCTCTATTTCCCCTGAGGATGGATTTAAGCGATGATGAGAGCTCATTTTTTAATTAATGTCCACTTGATCTAAAAATAAACAATTCTTGTGGTATAACAATAAAAACATTGCCTCAAAAATAAAACTTATTAATGCAAATAATCTTGAAATACTTTTCGCGATCACCGAAAATTGTAAATATAATAAATGTATACAGCACGTAACCTAAAAGGTTTAATACATATAAAATTTTGATAGTTAAACTTACTTTTATAAATATTTTTTATGTATTTTTCTGTACATATAGTTGAGAAAGGGAAATATTTTTTTAGGTACTAAATGAATTAGGATCTTGGTTTTCCTGGCACTGCAATGCTTAAATTGTTTCTTCATTACCTTCAAGATCGAAAAACACCGTCAGCTGACATGTCGTTTTCGATGAACTGAGGCGTTTTCATAACAACAAACTTAGCTTGTTAAGCTTTAGTATGCTATGTCGACTTATTACACAATTCAATTCTCGGATTTGATAGTGTCGAGGCTAAAACTGTCCGATGTCACGCCTCGCTATATAAACAGAAACAGAAAATTGAATGCTAGACTAGACGTTTAGTATAAACTGCACTGACTGCAGTTAGCTATTATTGGAGGCAAGCAGACAGGAGACGAAGTTTTTGTATACCTATATTCCTATATATCTCTCGCTATATATAGTATGTAGAATGAAACATTTTCGCGATCGTCACGATGGTACCGTAGCGGTAGCGCGCAATTCGTAAATTCAAAATTGGATTTGATATGTGGAATTGCGTATGCATAGTGGTTATAAGGACTATTAATATATTTCATAAAATTTTTACAGCTGTATGGAAAATAAACTTCACAAGCAAATTAGATTGAATAAAACATATCTGTATAATCCGATTATAAATGTCGATATAATTAAGTGATTGTGTAATTTTTGTAACACGAGTTATACATTATTTACAATCGTATAAACAATTTACTAAAATATTAATTAAAGAAACTTTTATTAATCAACCCTTAGACGGCCGAAATTTCAAAAATTTTAAAAGCTCATTATTATTTCTGCATGTTAAGTGATCTAAGGTCCCCAACTTTGATCTAAACTGAGGTCAAATGTTGGCGAATCAGCCCATGACGCCTTCAGGCGTCATCCCGGCCCTCTAAGTATTAAAAGCTTTCATAAATTCTTTTATAGTTATCAGGAGCTAGTACTGGTACGTGTGAGGACGAGGGAGGAATGAATGTACGCTGAATCTCGAAATTGATTAACTTGAAAGCAGTAAAAATATATAAGTAAAGTAGCAAATGGATATTTTGTTGATTAGAGTGTACATTTTTTACTAATTTTTTTCTACTGTTATTTAGATACTTTAACCTCTAGGCGGCCGGGATGATGCTGATCAGCATCACCTCAAGGTCGAGCTATATTACTAGTCCATTTGGAAATTTTTCTAGGAACAAAATTTTCAAAGTATGACTTGGGCACATTCATAAATGCGCCGGCCGCCTGTAGGTTAAAGAAATAAAAAATTTTAAATACTGTAATTTCACATTTAAGTTTAGTTTAAACTAGGTACATTATAATCAAATGCAAGAAATTGGACGCAATTAAAAATTCTTTTATTTATAAATTTAAAGTCACTAACCATATTAAAACATTAACCATATTAACATTAAAACATTATATATAAATTATTATGTATAAAATTTATATATAATATATTTTTATTTCACATAAAAAAATTATATTATGAAATATTATTAAAATTTTAAAAGTATCACAGTAAATAATTTAACTCAACAACAAGTGAACAGTCCTTGCTATTAGATATACAGCATTAATTTGAGCTATTTTTACACTAGATCCAAGTGCTATTTCAGATATAACAGGGTTAGTGTTAAGTCTTAGACCATATGAAAAAATTTTCATATTTGTTACAGGTTGGAAGTCTTCTATTTCTATACTGAGTTCAGCTAAAGCTGCTTTTAACATATTCATTGGATTTACGCCACTTGTTCCAGAAACAAAGCTTTTGCAAGATTCAATTATATGTAGTAATTGTTTTATTACACTCTGCCTTATCGTCAAAGAGTAATTATCTTTTAAAAAAGTACAGTATTCATTAACAGGCCGTGATTGATCTTTCAATTTATCGTTCATTATGGTTTTACTTAATTTAGGAAATTCCTCTACTGCTTTATCAGCTGACTTTCTTAATAGTGTATCAGTTTCATCTGCACAATGCAATTGCTTCATTCCAATTGATATATTATCTAAATAACTTTTAATATTAAGATTATTAGGAAACACTATTTGAAAATTAGAAGACACAAGATTATACATTTTTTCAGCTGCCAATGATTTTGCTTCTTTTTTTGTGTATCCAACAGCTTTTTCTTCCAGTCCATTATACTTACATAAACAAGTAAATTGTGGTTTATGTGACGGACCTGTCATCACTGGAAACTCATATTCAGGTAGAGCACCTTTGGTAGAAGCAAATTCCTATGTCAAATAAAGTTTTATTACCAATTTTTATAATAGACATTTTTTAAAAGATACATTAATAATTGTTTTATCAATATTATTAAAGTATTAAAAAGTTTCTTATCATGTCAAAGTCCATAATCCAAAGAAAAAAAAATTATTATTTTATTGCATCAGACTCACTTGCAATTTTCCTATGTAGTTAATGCCACAAGATCGAGTACTTTGAGAAGAATTTAAATCATCACTGGAGCTGTTCAAATTGCCACTGAAGCTACAATTTAAGTTGTTTGAAGAAGGCTCATAAGTATTATTGAAATTGTCTTTGAAGCTGCTATGTAAGTTTTTCGAAGGGTATTGATATCCATTTTTTGGTTTTATATTCAATTTACTTATTAAATTTACTGCTGCATTAAGTTTGGCTGTTTTTTTGCTGGAACCATGACCATCAGCTTGAACTCCTTGTAATTCTACTCTCATATGAAATGAATTAATATGTGTTCCAACATTTTGCTTCACTATGTAGTAATTAGGTAATGTTTTTATTTCAAGCATGGCATATTCTTGAAGAAATGAAATAGGATTTTTATCCATTCTCTAAAAATAAATTAATTTGTAATTATTAATTAAAAGTGTAGTAAAATATTTTAAAAAAGCATTAAAATTTTTTAACCATTTTTTGAAAAATGGAAAAATAATACTATGATAAATATTAATATAATATAATATTATACAAGTCAAACAACTACTGTTTAAATAGCAAAGTACAGCTGGCTGTATGCAGAAGTACCTTTTAGTTTGTGTAGATTTTCTTATTATTCCATTAATTATTGTAACATGGTTCTATGAACAGGCATTTTGTATACCATTGCAGATTATAATTTTTTAAAGAAAAAAAAAGTAAATAAATATATGCAATACAGTGCAGCAAAAAAATTCAATGATGCAATTTTACAGTGTTTACTATACATTTTTATCTTTTTCTCATTATCGGGATCAAATTATTGATTTACCTTTATTTAATTCTGATTTCAATTATTGATCCTTCAAAAGTGGCACTGACGGAAGACTTTGGAAGCTCTTACTCATGTGGGATTTCCAAAATTTTATCACAACTAAAGACACGTCATTGTTTTGGGTAGAGTTTGCAATACAACAGAATAAATGTGTTTGAATCAGACATGTTGATCCTGCATCTACAACGGAATGCCATATGCTGAATGCCAAAGTCACCATATGTATAGTGAAAATGGCGTCATCTTTCATGCACGAAATCCCTAAATTGCTTAGAAGTACGCATCTAGCGGTATACACAATACACATGCACAATCAGCATACATATGCGTATACAATATAACAGCATTAACAGCTGTGTTGTTCAATTATTTTCCTGAATTGACGAGGTATTTTAATGTACTTATAGTTTTTAAGAAGGAAGGCAAGGTTCTCGTCCAGACCCACGTGCAAACCCGAAACGAAACGACTAACTGTGCAGGGCTATCCTGCGCCTGCCGCCTGCGCTGTCATGCGCTCAAGTCGGCGGTCAGGCGCCGTCATCGAGAGTCTTGCATCATTTCCGGACTGTAGATTCGATCTCATTCAATTCCAAAAATTCCGGATGCTTTTTGTGAAAAAGCCCTCGAAAAATTCGGACTGACTTGAATTCAAGCCTTCTCCTAAGCGATGTTTGTCTTATTGAGACACAATCAAGCACGTAACCCACCTGAGGTAAACAATGGTCTTCTTTTTCTGGGGATTAGGTTGGCAATAGAACAATCTATACAACTAACCTTGTCATAAATTTATAAACTACCTACAAGAGATGGGAAAATCAAATAAGTACATCGGGATTTATTTTTATTCATTAATTAAATTAATAATTTAATAATTAAATTGTCTAATGCCGAATTAACATTAAATAATGAAATAATTAATTAATTTACAATAGAAAAAGATTTTATGTAATTTCATTCGAATTTTTGGCAATAACTAAATAAAATCAATAGATAAATTAAGGATAATAATTTCGATATGTGGAAATCTAATTATTACAGTTGATTTGTTAACAAATCTACCCTGCTAACACCAGTGCCTTAAAGATTTCTGAAAGACAACTTTGAGGCAAATTTTGATCGTAAAGACAACTTTAAGTTATCAAAAAGATATTTTGTGCTAGCTGGGTAACTTCTTTAAATTATGCAATTTAAAAGAAGAATTTCATTCCGAATACTAAAAATGAATAATGAATAATTATATATTTTAATTATTTAAAATTAGAAATATAACATGAATTGGCAAACTGTAAAATATAATAAATTACAGAAAAACTAAATTAAACTAACTTAGAATTATTTTGGGATTTAAAAGGGTAATTTTTTATTCTGACATCACTATAAAACATTGAGGTCATAGATTCTCAAAAATTTCAAAAGTGGCGAATCAAAATAAAATTAAACACTGTTATTTTTGAGATTTTGATAAATAAATACGTAGGTTTTTTTATTTTGTTATAAATTAACAAAATATTAACAAAATGCAAAAACAAAATCATTTTTATACAATTAGGAAAAAAATTGGAAAAAAGTATATTTTTATGCATGAAAAAAAAATGAAAAAAAATGCATTTTTATGCACTTTGACTCCATCTGGGTCTGGTACTCTAGTACTAATAATCACGAAAAAAAAAGAAAAAAAAACATTCGTGTCTGAGACAAGAGAGAGAGTAGACGGTGTTTTGTATACAGCTCCGCGAGTGTTTACAGCGCCTATATAGTTCGAAGGTTGCAATCGTTTTATTGTATGGATTAAAGTTTAAAAGTTAAGAAGTTAACAAATGATTTTTAGCTTTCAGCGTCCTAACCAATTGCTGCTCATAGTCTCTGATGACTACAGGGATGAGCATTAAACAAACATCATGTCTTCAACGTTAGAAAATTCTTCAAGATAAAATTCATACGTAAAAGTTGTCGAGCAAAATCAGTTCCCTATGAGTGAATAAGCAGTGATAATGGATTCCATAGAAGGCCATACGGTTCACGATACACCTTAGCACTACGCAAAGTTATAAATCCAAGAAGCATTCTTTATGTATCAAGAATTTCCCGTGGTAGAATCTGTCTTTACTTAAACAGCAAGGATCTTGCAGATGAACTATTCGACAATAAAACCGTAATCAAGGTAGGAGAAAATGAACTAGTGATAAGGCCGTTAGTTTGAAAGACAAAACAAATTATCTTATCAAATTTTTGCTCACAAATACCTCACTCAATAATTGTGGATGAATTAAAAAAGATTTGAATTACTCCTATATACCTCAACTTATTTCCCATAAACACGTGTCTCAGATTTACATAAAGTTGCTGTAAATCTGCTTCCGTAGAACAAATTTACCCCGAACGTATGGATAAAATTCCAGAAAGTATGCAAATCTTTCAATTACTCGATTTATTTATTTATTTATTTATTTATTTTTATTATACAGCGTACCCAAGTCCTCTTTTCGAGTCTTATACATCAGCTCTGCCTTGTTGCCCTTGCGTGCACCAACGGGGACCTACAGTTTATAGTGGATTCCGAACCACTAGTTTTGATATTATTAGACACTTGTAAATAAATACAGTGGTGTCCCAATGTCAGTTTTCGGCAGAGATCGGGATCGAACCAGAGTCCTTCTGGTTAAAGGTCCGACACTCTACCAACTGAGCCATCGCCGCTATTTATTTATCTTCAGAGAATGTAACTTGTTTCCTCTGTAAGAGAAAGACACGTCGCTAAATATTGTCGTGAATCAAACTCTTTACAAATTCATAGTAATACTCAACCTTCTATCGCAGATAAACAATCTACACTAGAAGAATTTCCAAATTTAATATAGACTAATCCTAAAAATCCAGATAGAATTGGTGCTACCAACGCTAATGTAAATTTGATCAATATATTAAAAAATAACCCTGCAGAACAAACTGCAGCAGAATTCTCCTCTCAAAGCATTACTTTTATTTCCCCTGAAAAAATAAGGATTTCCATATAGAAATAGGTTTGACCTTCAAATGACATTGATTATTGACCTCAAGGTCGCAGTGAAGGCCACAGTCGAGGTCACCATAATACTGAATGCCCCTATTCACTACGAACAACACTTGTACAGACTGTTTTCGTTATGTAGTAAATTACAACATTCATGACCTTAAAACGATCTTAACAATTATTTTTTTTTTCTAGGCCGCAAAATGACCATTTCGAGTCCTGCACAGAAAAAACCAGGTTCTCATTTCGCGGCCCTCGTACAAAAAAATTAAATATGCACCTACAGAGTGAATAAAGAATGTCTCAGATCGCTCGTTTATCGGCCTCGGCTTCGCTTCGATCAATAATTTACGTGCGATCTGAGACATTCTTTACTTTCGCTTCCTAGGTGCATAATGTACTATTTATGCTTCGTGTCCATAGACTTTTTTGTTAGGTACATCGAGTACTACAAACTACCAAAATTTGGAACAATTTAACCTGGGGCGTATTCCCACAAGGTTTGTGCGGGGTCCTTTCTTTCGAAGACTGATTTTTGGAAGCGAAAATTACTTGCTGCAGGATAATTTCCAATACGTAAACTTAATTTAGCTGACATTTTTTTTACACTATCTTAATAGTATTTGAAGCCACTCAAATGGATTAGCCGAGTTAAAAGTGTGCACGAACACTTTGAAAAAAATGAAATTCAGTAAAATATTAATTATTTTATGAATTTTTGCTAGTAAACTTGTAATAAAAATTAAAAAAACATAATTTTAAAAAAACAATAAAAAGCATACTAAAGTAGTTTGGAATTGACAAAAAAAGTGATTGAACATTTTACAGCTCCACTAACGTACCGGTTCAGA
The DNA here is from genome assembly GCA_900474385.1 of Ormyrus pomaceus. Taxonomy (NCBI): domain Eukaryota; kingdom Metazoa; phylum Arthropoda; class Insecta; order Hymenoptera; family Ormyridae; genus Ormyrus; species Ormyrus pomaceus. The sequence continues at coordinate 1,912 of UCOM01003413.1, read as the reverse complement.
ATATTTTCTATGGTAAATGACTTTAACTTCTGAAAATCAGTCTTCGAAAGAAATTTCAATCATTGGTGTTCCTTACAAGTGTTTAGCCTAGTTGAGCTTAAAATAAAGGTAAAAGTATACACTTTTAATAGAAAATTGTTTAAATATTATGTATTTATTTTACATGTTAATTTTTGTAATTAACAAATTATTATCTTCTTAGGTTTTAACTCAGGCTTACCCCTTAATGAGTTAATGCTGAATAGTTTTTAGAGAAGTCTTTTTATCACTGAACCAATAGTAATGAACCTATTGTAAAACTGAAAACATTAAAATCAAATATGCAAAAGGTTGTATTTCCCATCATTGAACTATTGAGTGCAGAACAACGCCATGTTAGCATAAGTATATCCAAACAGAACTTTAAATTCCAGAATACTTCATAAATTACAGCTATAATAATGGTTATACCTCAATTATATCTGACACATGGTTATCCGATTTATTAATTTTTAGATTTTGGGATGCAGAATCTTGAATTCGTAAGTTACTTTCACGATCACTATCCATTTTTACTGCAAGTATCACTTGGCAGAATAATCCATTTTTTTTATTTTTTCATTTAAAAATAAGTTTTGGAGAACTTGCTGATAGATCTGCAAATAAAATTTGAATAAATTAAATATTGAATTACAGTATAAATTCTATTATTATATGAATAAATAAATATTAAAATATTTAATACTGTAATGGGTTGTGGCTGCTGACAGCTATGGGAGAGCGGGATAGAGAAATATATATATATATATATATATATATATATATATAGAGAGAGAGAGAGAGAATATCACATGCTTCACGCGGAACACCATGGCGCAACTATGTTGTTAGTAGTTTTGCCTCTCGCTTACCACGAGACAAATATTCGTCCTACTCTTTCGCGGTTTTGTGCTGATGCGGGTGCGTTCTAAAGGTGGAGGCGCATGTCAGTCCCACCAAAGTACTGCAGCAGCTCTAGAGAGAGAAAGAAAGAAAGAGGTGGAGCCCGGAGCAAGCAGAAGTAGGAGAAAGGCAAAAAGAGAAAAACAGTGGCAAACCTACTGGCACTTTGTAAGAGCGAAAGAGAGAGAGAGAGAGAGAGAGATAGAGAGAGAGAGAGTTGATCGGCTTCTTCGACGATAGCACGGCTGGCCAGCCAAAGTAGGTCTTAGTGCCTTACTAATTCTTCTATTAATTGTTGCGACTCAGGGACGAGCCTTACGTACGATAGCCGGCATCGAGGCCGGCTCTTTTAATTTAGATGTTACCTCGGTGCGGTCGCCGAGAAGAGCCGGCGTTTATCGACTAGATCAGCAGTTCGATCTCGCGCGAACAAACATGAAAACTTCGACTTGCGCAAGTTAACCTTTATATTTTTCAATTTTGCATTTGGTGATTATTATCCACCCTTCTTTAAATACAAATTTCACTGGGTAATTCACATTTAAACTATGAAGTTAAGCAAATTATGAATTTTTAACATTTTTTATTGTTTTATACCGTTTGAAATCAAGAGGCGCGATAGCGCCTCGAAGAAAGTCTGAGTTTCGAACGATGACCAGTCTTCGATGACCGCTATATGCGTGTCTCATATACGTTAAAAATGATTTTTAGGTGATTGTATTTTTATTGTAACGGTTCATTTTGAACCGTTACAATTAACACAATAATGAGGCTAAAAATCCAGTTGCGAGCAGCCTGGGTGAAACCCAGGAACAGAGGCTCAGGCGGGCAGGCTATATGAATAGCCTTGCCCTTAGAAAACCTACACACGATGAGGAAAGTGCAGTTGAAGCGAGCTCTGCACAGCTGTACACTCATGTAATACCTACACTTTCACAAACTAGGTACGCGAAGGCTCTTGAGTGCCTATACAATTAGCGAACCCTAATAC
>UCOM01003412.1:0-18106 GCA_900474385.1 Ormyrus pomaceus | reverse complement strand
GACGTGTACATGTATCGGTGTGATGTCAAGTTGCTGTAAGTGTGCTCCCTCCTCCTTTCTCCGGGCTTGGGACCGGCGCCGCTGAAACATAGGATCGCTATGAATCCGCGGTGGCGGAGTTAAATAAGCGAACGTACAATTAATAACAATAATAGTAATTGCTAAAATCTTATTGTCGGTGCCTGATTTTTCTTTATTTCTGTTTTAGAAAAGTTATATCAATGATTCTACAACAATGTGTGCTATTTTTGGTATTTGTGCTTTTAGTTTGTAGAGGGTGGATATCCCCGCAGAAACGCCACTTAAATGAAATATTGGTTTGATTTATTTCACTACACTTGACTCTGAGAGATCGAAAATGACCAACAATATTAACATTGCAACGAATGAAAAACGAATCTACTTTCTAAAAATTTCTTGTATTTCTTGAAGTTTTATAATCTTTCAATATCTGCTGCTGATTATTAACCTTTAGAGGACCGGGATTTGAGAAATTTAAAAAGCGCCCATTTTTTTCTATTAAAAAGTGAGTTTGCGTCATGCAAAAAAGACTAAACTAAGGCCAAGTCTTTGGCGAGTCAGGACATGACGCCTGAAGGCGTCATTCCGGTCGTCTAAAGGTTAACAATCAAGTAAAATATAAGCAGGTGACTTATAACTTGTAGGATAAAAATAGTTTTATTTCCCATCCGCTTAAGTACTTTAATTGTCATTCATTAAAATTGAAATAACCTTTGCCGCAGAATGAAGTACTGCTTCCTAAGGAAGGCAATAAAGTATACGTTCAGAACGAGTGACTGAAAGAAAATGTCAATATTCGATTATCCTTTAATACCTCATTACTATGTCAAATCCGAAAGTTGGACACGCGAGTTTCCCCCGTCTCCCGGCGCGATCCGATTGTTTCAGCATGGAAGGTATTAAGCTCAGTAAAAAGACTCCTTTAGTGGAGAGGACGTCGATCTATCGTGGCTTTTATCAAAAAGGAATTATGGCTTACCTCTGGAAAGGATCCCTTAAACTGTTATTAATAAGATGTCTATTAAACTCTAAGTAGTTCATCTTATGCTTACAATGTAATATTTTAAAGGAAATTATTAACGTAAAATTCTGTTGCTTCGCAGAAAATTTTTTTAAATTTTATTATAGGATTATTAAGAATAAAACTAGTTTTTGCCTAATTAAAGTAAAACAAGAGAAGCAGCAGAGAAAAAGCAAGAGGTTCTTTGTTAATTTAGTTTTATCTAATTAAAATTGAGTTCGTACCTCCTGAATTCGCAAAGAGACAGCTGCCTTCAATTTTTGTATATTTTAAGAAAGCTAAAAACAATAATCGCCGCTAAACGTCGAACGCGGCGCGATTATTTTTCGTTCAAAGTTTCAAAGTTTGAAAATGGAAGCGTGTCGGGAGGTGTAATGACGCACAAATGTGTTGTGCACAAGATTGTGAGAAAGTCGTCAAAGAAAGTGGGTCAAAGGGTTTGTGTATATGCAAATTTCTTAAGGACGTACCGTCGAGGAGCAAAAGCTCTCAAGCGGCGGTTTCCAACCCCGTCTGAAACTAGTTTCGGGCCATCCCCCAGACGTACGTCTCTGCTTTAAAACTTTAGCGAAGAATTTATTTGCCGTAATGTATGCTGAAGGGAATTCTTTTTGCGCACTTAATTGCTCCCGGCGCTTGGCTTACGTTCGCGGACTTTTGGCTTGTTGCACCTCCCGTCTGGTGAAGTTTATCTCTTTCCGAATATTTTTACGAGACTCTATTTTGATCGAGAAACAATAATGTATTTTCGAAAATTACTAATAATTTATTGCTTTCTATACACTGAGAGAAAAAAAAGGAGTAAAAATTACTATTTTATAGCGTTATTTACAGATGTGAGAAGAAAAATAAAAACATTTACTGTATGAATAATAAATATTATATCGAAAATTGTAGTTAATTCAAACATAGTACATATTCTTATTTTTCATAAATAAGAATATAAATAAGATCAAAAATAGTAATTTTTATTCTTTTTTCTCTCTCAGTGGATTCAGAAATTATGAAAAATAATAGTTTCCATCTCAAAAAATTCATGCAAATTTGACGTTTCGGAGATGTTCGTTAATAACTCAAATCCACACTTCCAAGTAAACAGAATAATCGCGCAATTCTTGCACGCCTCTGCCTCTCATAAACTAGGAAAACTTAGTTGACCCGTTTTTCGCGCGACGTCGGAGCTATGGTCGATTTTCAGTTGTCAGAACTCGTTTTCCGTCCGAATGATCGTAAATAAATTATTGCAACAAAGTGCCGCGGTAAAGTGTGCCTCGCGCCTTTATATTTATACCAGAGCCGACGCGACTTTAACGCCGCGTAGTTCTGCCTCTCCGTTCGTCGGCGCGAACGAATCCCTAATAAGCTCGTCATTTTCGGTGTATGTAAGAGCTTATATATTACGTAATTCCAGGTAGAGGGTGGAAAGTGCGCTCCGAGTTAACGTTAAAATTTAACGTGGCATGCGCCGCTGAGGCTTTGTTTGAATGCCAGACAGTGCTCCGAGCGCTTTAAAAGAACCGCAACACGTTCCTGCCGCTCTTCAAAATGCCCTCTGAAATTAATTTCGTCTGACGAGCAAAAAACTATCATAATGAGTTTTGGATTTTATGCAGTCGCTCGTTGCACCATTTATAGGGCTTTATCGACTCGAATATTTTTTGCCGAGTTTGGAAAAAATTTGTAATTAGTACTCTAATTACATATTGCGAAGCAATTTTGAATGCAACTTTTTTTATTTTTAAGTAAATGTAGAAAATCCGTTATTAATTAATCTTAAAGCTGCAAGGCGTGGGAGGGAATGATGCTACTCGATGCAGAAACGTCCATAATGAGATGAGGAATTGACAGACAAGGAAATGACAGCTGCGGAAAGCCTTCGGCGGAAACTGTCAGCACAAGGAAATAACAAACCTATATTTGCTGTCACCAGCAGGATTACGATTGCAGCTCAACGAGATTAATTTGTAATCTTAAATTTATCCTTGGCAGAAATTGGAAAAGCGGCTATTTCATCTGGCTTGAAATCCCAAATGAAACGTTTTTCTTACAACCGTTTATTAGAATATAAAAATTCTACCAATCCTAACAATTTACAAGATGGTTTTTGAGCCTATAACTACACGTTAGCCAGCGATTTTCAAACGACAGATAGTTGTAAAGCAGTACATTATAATTCTCTGATCTTAGTGAAAACAAGCGATTCATTATTGGCACCGAGAATACATGTGTTATTCTAGCAATTTTTTATTTTTGAAATTTCATCGGGGTATCTTTTACATGAAAACTGGGGCTCGAACTTGCCAGATTATCACCTGTACACGCCCATACAGCAAGTTTAATTAAGTTAATCGCGTCTTACTATACCCGGATCACATCTACTTACAAGCACGTCGATGTAATGCTTACATTATCTTCTGAACTTTTAAGCTTACGGCAGTTTTCTCTCGAGCGAAGTTCATCAAAATTTTAGTTTTTAAAAGAAGCATGCCCGGGCATTTTAAAGAATGCCAAAATTTAGTTTTTTCCCAAGGTTATAGCCGTAGAATTTATACGTAATTTCGCTGAAACAACTGATTACCGGGCGAAAAATGAATTTTAAAAATTCTGAAATCATCGAGAGATTTTAATGAATACGCCCCGTTCAAAAGCCTCACGAATAAACTGATTTTCCTCTCGCGGTAAGAAGCAAAAGAAAAAAACAAGAAAAAAGAAATCAATAGAATCTTTTCGCTCGTTAGATTCGATACGGAAACGAAGTGTCCAGCCTCACAATAGTCGGGAGCGCCTCTCGCTACCAGACGTCATTACCATTCTTCTTCTTCTTCCTTCCAGCTTCGCGCTCGGGGGGACTTAGCTCGGGGCTCGTAATAAATCTAAATCTCGTCTCTCTCTCTCTCTCTCTCTCGCTCAAGAGTATTGCATCCCTTGGACGGGGGCGGGGGCGCCTCCGGAGAACAGAGGCGAGAAAGGCAGGCGAGACAGATGCCCGTCAGGGCGCCGCGCGGGCTTTGTGTCGAGAGAGAGAGAGAGAGAGAGAGAGAGAGAGAGAGAGCTTTGGAAAGTAAAGCCCGGCGTATTGATTCTGCGGCGCGCGGCCTACGTGTTGCACCCTGTGGACAATGCGCCTGATCAATCGGCCGCGTGTATTAGGCGGCAAGTTTGCGTGTATGCACTGCTCTCCCCTTCCCCCCTCCGAGTGAATGAATAGCTCGCGCGACGCTGATTTCCCGAACTACCGCGGCCGTATTCACTGTCAAGGATGGAATTACCGCATTGTGCGAGGCGCAGGCGCGATCGCCCGGCGGCTCTCTATTGCCCGGCTCTCGAGGGGGAGATTGATGTTGAGCGAGGCGTCGAGATCGAGTGCGGAGAGCAACGCTGCGGGCGAAGACGGAAAGCTGCGGGTAATCGAGATGCGATGCTCTCCCGAAGAAAGGATCAGCCGCTCTCTCTCTCTCTCTCTCTCTCTCCACTGGTTTATCGGCGCGAGGAGTCGGAACGACGCGGTTCATTCCGAACCAATCCCCCGGCTTTGACGTATGGATATTTAAGAGCTGGATTTTCTTCGATCCGTGTACTCGCCGAGTTTTCAACGACTCTCTCTCTCTGCGGGCATTCGAATTTGAAAATCTGTGTCGGAGAGCAAATGTTTGCTAAAGTTTTTTGGCGAGGGGGATATCGTTGGTTATCGAGCGGAAAATTCTTTGGCTAGACTTCAAGAGTTCTTGCTTCTATTCCGAAAGACCTTCGCTTCGAATAATTATTCTCGACGTTATTAGAGTGGCGAATGGACAGATGGAAAGACGTGCGTTTGCTATACTTGTTCGGCAAAAAAACTTGATTCACTACGTGGATGCTTCGCGTTGCGAGAATTCTACGAGCAGTGACTCTTCACATTCTCTAAATAAGGATTACAAACGCGCTACCTCGTTCCCGATTTACTAAGAAAGTTTAATTGTTATTGTTCCTTTTCCTACACGCGCCTATTTCAGTAGAAGCGTCCCGAGTGTTATAAGACTGTGTCTTACTATTGAATCATAGGATTTGTACACTTGAATTATTCTATTTATTATTGTAGTATCAATAAATAGAAAACTTTCGTTTACATATTTCATCGAATATTTGATACAGAAAATATTGAATGAACATAGATATTGATTCAGTTAAGTAATTCGATGACGAGTTAAGTAATTTTAAAACGCTTTGAAGGCATGCTTCACCCACTTGATAAAATGTAGATCTACTTCATAAAATACAGTAAGTTGATAATAGTAAAGCAGATTAATGTTCTCTCGTAAATTTTAGGTCACAACAGTGAGGGGGGAAGATGATAAAAGTTTTAGATTCCTTTAAATTACATCTAAAACTTGCTGCATGTTATGGAAATGAGAATACCTATGAGCGAACTTAAATTTCACTCCGAAATTACGGACTGCAAAATCTTTAATCCGCAGAGGAGAGCGAAATTAGTCGAAGAGCATTAAGCATTTTTATGAATATAATTCTAGTGTTCAATTTATTTTCTATAATTATAAAAAAATGTATTATTTATAATGAGCTGATTTTATGAATTCTAATATTTGCATATTTTAAAATAACGATCTAATTTGAAAATTAAATTTAGAAAAAACTGCATTGCGAAAAATATTACCGAAAAGTAACAACACGAAAATTTTTCACAATAATCCTATAAAGTATCTTATTAATAAACTTACGTGACATTGAAAATTTGAGTATTTTGTACATCTATAGTCAAGCGAGCTTCGCTCGACATTTGTTATACCCGCAATGATCTAAAACGATCTTTTTACTGCGGAGTCACGCATAATTCTGAAAAATTCGCTCGGCGTTTCTTGGGCGAAATTTTTTCTAAGTAGGATCTGTGTACGACTTCCTCTTTATCATCTTTTTCCTAAGCCAAGTGCGCCTCTCGACTTACTCCAATTTTTCCTGGTTTTTTTTCCTCCTACTCAGCATGATGATGATATAGGTAGTTTCAGAGATCTTCTTCCCTGACGCATTTGCCGATACTGCTTATTCTAAAAGAACGTTTGTTACGCTTACGAGTCACGTAAATCATTGTTTTTCAAACTCCGCGAGGATTTATAGCGTAAGCTTGGAAATTTGTTTGCGATTTTGATGAACGAGCTTTTTTGAGATCTCGAGATGCATTGCTTACTCGGCGGACTCTTATTTTCGTCAAACTTACATTTTAATGGGGCGTTTAGTGGGATTTATCGTTGCTCAAGATTTGCGTTAAATAATAAGGTTAGGAATTATTATTTAACACAGTAAAACAGTGCGCTTTTGTTAGAAATGTGATCAATAAAGTTAATCGTCCAATGAAAGTCTGCACGTATTAAAAACCAGATTAATCTATATAGAAGCTCGGCTAATCCGTGGAGAACGGATGATCCCTATTTATTTCACCTTTAGGATTAGCTTGACAGATGATTTGCCGCACATAACAGAAGTTTTTAATTTAACCTAAGAATTATACTTTTAAATTCTTTGCTAATAAAATGTATTAAATTATCATTGAAGAACACTATTAAAGTTACTTTAGTACTAAAGTTTGTTTAACTCTTTCTTTCTATATAATTAGAGCGTAGTCATTAAACAGCATTGGATTTAATAAACACAGAGCTCTTTGATACAGTATCTATTGTTATACAAAGTCTGGGAGTATTCAGTTTCAGCGCGATTGGTCAATATTGGTTTCTCTGGGCAAAGAAACTTTTTCATCAAAATTCGAGTCTCTGAAAGTAGTCCAACAGAGGTATAAAGTTTTATCTTTCAAAAAAATGCTACAATCCGTAAAAATTTTACATTTTATTCTTGTTTTAAAATACCTCTTGAAGAAGCTTAAATCAGGTTGAATCCAAATTATTTTCCTATTTTTAGAAAAAAGTTTAATTAAAAAACAAAAAATCGCTTGTTACGTTCGAGTAATCTTATAGAAAGACTAATCCTAAAAAACCGCAAGTGAACATTTATAATCTCGTGGCGTGTCCTCTAAATTACGAAATCCCGCAAAAGCCTCCAAATAATTTAAAGGAAAATCACGGCCGAACTCGCTAAAATCCTATTATACCGCTTAAATTATACTAATAGCAGCAATTCGCCCAAAAGTTTTATTCCGCAGAAAAAAAGCAGCAGCGAGCAAAGTGAATTTACTCCACCCTACTAGCGCCTACAATTAGAAAGGAAGAGAGAGAGAGAGAGAGAGAGAGAGAGAGTCGGAGATAGAACGAAATGTAAGACAAGCTCGTAGTATTGAAAATTCCAGTCTTTGAGTTGTAAGATCTACTCTCTTCTTACTACAGCATCAGGCATTCATTCGGTAATGGAGCGCCTCGCAAACACGAGCCTTTGAAACGTGCATCTCCGTCTTGAGCAAGTAAAAATCTAATCCTCCGTCTCGCTTCCAGAGAGAGAGAGAGAGAGAGAGAGAGAGAGAGAGAGAGAGAAGCGACCGCCACAAAGCTCTAGCGGAGAGCGGAGAAAGGGCATTTCGCGTGGGCAAATAATGTTGACCTTTACCTCGCGGCAGGGCTCCAAGAGGACTATAAGGGGGTCGCAGCTATTCTCGAGACTCGTTCCCTCTCTCCCCTCTCGCTCCCGTCGCGCCTGTAAGAGAAAACCGCGAAAGAGAGAGAGAGAGAGAGAGGAGAGACGGAGAGATGAGCGAAGCAACCGTGTCAGCGAATAACGCTCTTATTTCAGCCCACGTGTATGTGTGTAGCTGACTAGTCGGATGAGAATGGAAAATGGGATATTTCCGGGGATGCCGGCGTTGCCTGCATTTTTTATGCGCTACGTGCATGCACTTTTGCGGAGCGCGAATTCGGAGAGCCGGGAATTGAAGAGACAGCGGCAGCAACGCCGCCGGAACCGGATGAATTCCGCTTTTATTTTCCGCGCGATGCTGCCGCCGCCGCATTTTCCGGCTGCGGTACTTTATTTAGCCGCTGATAAGAACTCGTATTTTTTATGCGCTCGAATTAGGCTCGAGTTTTGCTCTTTTTCCAGGTGTACTAGAGATTCAAAGTTTTTCTCTTTTTGGGGATTCATTTTTTACGCACCGGGATGTGTGTACGAAAATTTTTGTCGAAGAGCGCTGGTGAACGTAAAAAAAGTCGCTAAGCAACTCCAACTTCGTATGACCCTTGACTTTGAATAATAAAAGATTTATTCCGTCTGAATATTTTAGTCTTTCAATGAAATTTCAGACTTTAAGAGTATCCATTTACGGGGTTAAATATTGAATGTAATTTTTTTAAACAGCTTAAAGGGAACAACAGTCTAAGTACATAGCCTGTTTGCTTATTCAAGTCAATTCTGATGTTAAAATTTAGCTGGAAATGTAGTTTTCTCATATGAACGTGTCCCTCCCTTGCTTACTTACTTACTTTGAATAAGATATTTATTCAATGGGAACTTAAATTGATTAAATTTTAAAAATTTGTAATCAAATTTTGTAGCTTTTGACTCTTACACTTTTAGAAAAAAAAAAAAGAATAAAATGAGACTTTAGATCTGAAAATTTTTAGAATTTCATTTAATTTAGTTTTAATTTATTTTACTCGAGAACTGTATTTGCTATATGCTGTGAAATCTCAGAAAGTTACGAGATTAAATTTTAGTCACCATCATTTGTCACACGAGGAGCGGTCTGATTTGAAGGCTTCAAGCTTTCTTTTCTCGTACTAATGAATGCAGTTACGCTCTACTTTTAACGATTTTTTTTTCTTATTGCTTTATGAAAATCCAAAATTCTATTCAAGCTTCCCGAACAAGTGAAGTGGCAAGCTTGCAAAAAAATTTTAATTTAATCACAAAGATTTTAGACTTTGGTGATGTCAGGTTTCGTTGAAAAACACGGCCAGCTCCTGCTTTATTCAAACAAGCTTCTATTCTATATTGTCAAGTAAGCCGATTTTCTATACGATATATCGATTTTTTACAAATTATTGAACGAAAGCTCCTTCGAATGGAGTAAAAGATAGACATTAATTTAGAACAAAATATAAAACTACATTACATTAATTTTATTTTTCAAACTATAAAAATAAAATACTTTCCTAACGTATTTTGAACTATCATATCGATATTTTACGTGCATAAAATTTCGACACTACGTACACAAAATCGATGTATCTAGTAAGCTGGGAAGTCAGCCTACATTTAAAAGAGCAGAGGCCGGTTCAACAGAATAGCTCTAGCAGTAAATAGGGTTTTATTTTTGCGACTTTTAAAATACTCCTATGCAGTGAGGCTTTTCCAGGGCGTTAATAGTCTCTCTCTGTAAGTTTATATATAAAGTCTTGAGCTTTAATGCCTATGCTTAAGCAAAGTTTGGACAATAAACAAAGCCCGATTTTAGATAGAAGTCAATAAAATTAAAAAGCCCCGCGAGTCTTCGAATTTTCGTTTTGTAGCTCAAAACGAAATTCTCTGAGCCTGGAGGTTACTTTACATCCAGTATGAGAATTTTTCTAATTTATCTTTGCGAAAGGAATTAGTTTAATTGCTTTCCTTCGAATTCTTCGGTGAGTTTCTTGGTTAAACATATCCGACAATCATACGTTTTTATCGAGTAAATTTACTCAAGTATTTGAAGCTCTTTTCTCTCAATATTATTATCTATCTGTAAGTTAGAAGATGAAAATCATTTCCCCAAGTGGCAGAAGAATTGTTACTTGAGTAATTAAAATTTTGAAAGCGTATCAGTTGTTTAACCGAAAGGGTGTCTTTTGCCTTTCTGCTTAGTACGAAAATCAATGTTTGTCCCAAGCGGTATACATCTAACGTACATGCCAAATTTGCGTTTCAAACACGCTTCGTAAATTTATAAGGCAGGCTTACGTATTAATATGCAGATTTTAGTAACTTGGTATAGCTATAAATGTTAAATTTACACATAAATTTACCGATAAATTTAAAAGCACTATGTGTTAAAACAACAGCCCATCTTTTACAACTTTCAAGTGTAAATAATTTATTTATTACTCGCTTTCGGTGACCCATATTTTTCTTAAAAAGAAGCTATTTCTAAAGCCGATTTCGCAAAAGAATCTCATTAATTAATTTTCGTTCCGCAGAAGCTGTTTTTTTGCCGAAACGCGTGAAAAACTGGCTTTCAATACCTTTTCATCGGCTCATAAACAGCACTAATCCTTTCGATAGATATATCCGGGGAATCTAAAGCATCAGAAAGCTATTTATTCCAATTTACATAGAAAACTGCTTTCAAACTTGTGTAAATTCGCGAAGATTTCGACCAGTTGAATCCGGTCGAAATGGATATGGATTCCCCCCTCAATTTTCGAGTGAAACTTTTGCGCGCAAAAGCGAGGCGTTGATTGCTTACAAGTTTTGTACATGGAGCGTCGCAGCCGAGAGTTGCGAAAGTTTTATCCTCTCCGTGTATATCCATGCTAAGTCATTTGGCAATCAATTCTCATCCGCTTGCTAAAAGAAAAGTTTCGTTATTTACTGGCAAACATTTAGGATCTAACTCCTAAATTGTTCTGCAGCCGAGTGCAACACTAGATTATGATTCCCAGTCCTCTAAAACTTTTTCGTTCTAGTTTATACCCGCGCCCCGCTATATCTGTTGCTCCGCGCAGAATTGAACCGAGGATTTCGCGTCAAAGGAAATTTGAAACATCGCGAATCGTATAACAAAGGGAGAACTAAAATTTCTATCGTTTTACAAATTATATTCTCAAGTACAGATCATTCTTTTTAATTAAACTTTGTATTAGTTTGAGAGTTTTTAACTTTTCCTCGGTATGTTAATTTTGCGCGGTTTTAGCGTTTAATGAAAAGACGCTTTAACAAAAGAAGGAACTAAAATTGAAAGAAATTTCCTTTGCCCAAGAAGAAAAAAAAATGCGAACCTCGTTCGCATTTTCAAGCGGTCGTAAAATTATTTAAAGTAACCCTGAAATTCAACTAAAACCCTCATTTCCCTCTTCTATTATACAGCCCGCATCTATAACGGAAGGATCGATATGAAAATCAGGTCTTTAAAATCATATTTCCCCGCCAGTTAAAAAAGAATGGCGCGGCAGGAGGTTAATAATTTAGCCGGCGATCCTCGCGATCCACCGAAATGCTCATGCTAATTTGAATAACGGCTTGATTATTAATTAGCTCGCGAGAGAGAGCATAGCAGCAGCAGCAGCAGCAGCAGAGCAGGAGGTTAAGTAAGTCGCCTCATTGATGCATAGGTATTTGAACAGCGCGTGAATCGAGAGCCAGGTGCAAGGGCCGCATAAATTCAAATAGAATGCGCGCGCATATATATGCGCCTGCGGAATTCGCGATGGGAATTTCTCGGATAGGGGAGCCGGGACACTTTATGCACGCATTTGCATCCGAGCATTCGGCCCGGGAAGCTCTCTAATTTATTTAGAAAGACGTCGAATCTTGTGGAGCACCCTTTAGTACCTGTCGAAAGTGCGCCTTTTTATTCTCCTCCATTTCGACGTGCAAACTTTTACGAGCCTCGCAATATTTCCGGAACCTGATATCAAATTCAGCCTCTTTCTGTATTTTAGAATGTATGCTATTGGTTTTCGATACTATTCCAATTTATGTACTTTATAATATTGGCTATTGATATACGGAGACTCTCGTACCCATCCTACACGTTAAAAGCTTTAATACGTATTCAAGTTTACTAAGAATTCATTCAAATATTTTGATAAAATCTGCCAGTATTTCTACGAAAAGTCACTCCCTGCTTTATAAATGATCTCTCGGGAAACATGGTAATTTTCTGGAAGCATTTGTACCTTTCCCCGAAACGTTTCTCATCGTAAATCTAAAATGCACCGAACGTTCGTCGCGCTGAAACCCAGAGAGAAAACAGCGCGCGGCGTCAAAATTCAGATAAGGGTTTTCGTGAAATTCGATAATAGCGAAGAGCGCAGATAGGAGGGAGAAAGAGAGAGAGAGAGAGAGAGAGAGAGACCGAGCCTCGACACGTGGCATTCGAATTTTGTCGAAATCGATGCGCTCAGATTTTCCGCCAACACAGGCACAATTTCTCTCTCTCCCTCCGGGCGCTCTCGCGCTCTTGCGCAGGCGCAGCTGCGCCTCCATGTACATGTATATAATCCACTGACGGAGAACGTATTTTCCTCTGTTGCAGACATTCAGGCATGGCTTTCCACATCAGCCGAGCGCTATGGCATTCGACCCGGTACAAAGGCTACTGGCTATCGGCACTAAATCAGGATCGCTGCGGATGTATCCTTTGTCATTGAACGTTTGCTTCTACCGCCACTGGGAGTCCCTCCGCATTTGCAGTCCGCACACAAACACCCACCCACATACGCACAGACACACTTGCACACGCAAACCTGATTATACACGTAGAGCCGGGGCTCACTCTTGACCCCGTCGCAGGATAAGAGAGGAAAATCCCGGAGATAACGCCGGCCACGTGCGCCAGAGGAATCGCCGATGTAAAATGGAAAATTAGAGGAGGAAGCCAGATAAAACAGCGCGCCGATATGAGAAACGAGAGTCGGGAGATTATTACGCGCCGGGGCAAAGATAGAAGGTGGCTGTTCTTTTATTTGCTCGGCTGACTCGCATTCTTTTAGGATAAAGGGAGAAGATCGGTGTGGCTTTGGTTTTTCATTTCAATAATACGATTATGAATTTTCGTTCGAACGCGAATTTCAAATTTTCAGCTTTGCTCTTGATAATTTCAATAACAGATCGGCGGCAGTTGTTCTCAAATTTTGGCTCCTCTAAAATGCAAATGCAATAAAGCTCGAACATTCGCAGTTAAAAAATTCTATAATGACAAAATACGTTGCAGCTGTGTAAAATATCAACTGGAAATGCGACAAAAATAAATCGTGCCGTGAATTCATTGTTAGCAGCAAGCGTGATAATGTCATTGGTATAACGTTGAACAGATGATATCAAGTAAAATATGGAGAGTAATATAATAACAGGCTGGTAACACTACTGATATTCGGATCACAAAACGATCGTACTCAATTTATTTGAAAACAGAAATATCATATTCTTCTTGTATCAATTGTTAATTCAAAAGCAATGGAGGCAAAATTTATTTCGTTTTTCACGAGTGCATTTGGGTGCGTTTAGCAGACATTTAATAGTGCAGTTGCACATCAAGTGTTCGCTTTTAAACCCATCAATATTAAACTCTAAGAGCTTTTATCAAAAGCAAAACATTTAATTATTAATATTTCTTTACTGTTTATAAAATATGCTCATTTAATGTAGGGAAAATTTGATTAATGATTTTTATTACATCACGCAATATCAATTTAGTTATAAATTATATTATCTCCTTCTTCTAACTCACTTAATCAAACATGACGACCTATAACTTTCTCTTTTACGATCCGAGAGCTAAATTTTGCTCCATCATCCTATTTAATATGTCTGTTATACATATAAACCAAATTGCAAGTTTTATTTTTCAAAACTATTAATTTTATGTTCGACCTAAAGAATGCAGTTACTAAAGCGTTTTATTAGAAATTCAGGGGTGACAATATAACTTTTTCATAAAAATAAAAGAGGAGAGAATTTTAAAATTGAAACTGCCGGCTCGGTAAACTTGCACTTTATCAGTTTTATCATATGACTTCTGGAATATCAATAGAGAGATTGCAATCCATAAAAGTACGCTTCATTCAATGAATTTCAGACTAGTCGTGAACGCAATAATCGTTGTAAAAATTTTTCATGTTCGTCGCACTCACTCCTTTTTTCAATGAATAAGAAATGTTTCCGGGGGCAATGATGGTTACCATTTAAGGTTTAAATGTCGAAGCGAAAAAAGGGAATTAATTTGTGCTAGTGAAACTTGTTCTGTTAGTAGCATTTTTAGAACGCGCGTATTGCTCTTGCAAAAGTTTTTATTATTATTTTAAAGTAAACTCATTGTGCAAAAAAGTTTTTTCTTTTACTGCGTATTGCATTATTTTTGGTAAGTTGGAAAATTAGAATAATGAAAAACCACGTTCCATGCATTAATTAATTGTATTACTTAAATTTTATTACGAGAATGTGGAGTTACGTTTCATGAAACTTTTTAAATACCATGCAATATCAAACGGATTTTTCAAGAACGGCAAAATAGTTTTTTGTGTGCTTTTTCCGAGAAATTGTACTGTATTCAACATTTTTACGTAACAGAATCGAGTTTATCGAAAAAAGATTTTTAAAATAAAAGATAGAAAATTAAAAAAGAATGACAGAATAATAAAAAAATAGTCATCAGTCATTATTTTTTTCTGCATAATTACGACAGAAAGGATAATATAATAACTTCTTTGAAATTAAAAATGAACAAAAACAAAAAATATGTTCGTATCCCACAATTACCTAATTTCTTTATGAATATTTCGTTTCATAATTGCAGAATAGTAAAATTTATTCCTTGAGCTATTTGTCACGTTAAGCTAACTTCTGACTTCGGTAACTTTACATCTAACAATTAGCAGAAAACTATTTTTAATTGTGACTGAGAATGCAGGAAAAAAGAAACGTTTAGCGACGGAGAGAACGATTGGAGGGAACGACATAGAAAAATGAAGATATAGAAGGCATGGAAGTGGAAGAAAGAGAAAAATATGAGAGGGAACAGGAAGGGGACATTTTAATTCAAAGCGATATGCAATTAATTAAATCAGCTAAATTTATTCATAGGGTAAATTTTTCCACTTTAAAGTTTTAGGAATAGTTTCTAATTAGGAAAAAGTATGTTTTATGCTTCCTATTTACTTTAAATTACAATTTAATTGTGTAATTTTTAATAACAATTTCATTTATTTTCGGAGAAAAGTAAAAATATAAAATATTGAAAGACTTTATATAATTTGAAATAAATTTAAATATTTAATTAGTTGTTTTATTTAAAAAAATCAGCTACATTGTGATTGAGTTTATTTTTAGTTATGATTTTTACTTTACGTAAAAGAATTTGTAAAGGCCTCGGAATACTCACTCTATTATGATATCACTTCACCTCGAACGAAACGATAATCATACGGTCAGCGTTTAATTTTAGATTCTCTATTATTTCGTCCAACATTGAAAAAAAAACTTTCGATCTCCATTTACTTTCCATAAAAAAGCGATTCACTCAGTCACCTCAGCCTAGGGTGAATTCCGCAAAGTCGAGAATACTCAGCAGCGAAACGTTCTCTTTTATTGCGGCACTTGATTTCCAATCGCGGATGGGAATCTAATTTACAACGGCGCGGATCTCGGAATTATTACCGCGATGAAAGCTGCATAATTTCCAGCGAAAATTTCCGGCCGGCCGCGGAAATGGGAAACGAGAAGGTCGGTTCGCAAAACGAGTGAGAAAAGAGGAGGATTATACGTAGCGGAGTTCGAGCTGACGAATGAACTTTGGGAGGGGGAGATAAAAAGAGCCGCCGGCTCTGGGGGTTAAGTGGCCGGGGCCACGGGAATCTAATAACGCCGCTTTTCTCCGGCCGCCGGATTTAATTGATTCGATTGACTGCGGCGGCCCCGGTGATGGATTTCAAAGCGTTCCCTTCCCGTCGTTCGCTCTTGCTATATCTTCCGGCGAATCGAGCCGAGCGCCAGGCTAGACGCTCGTCGCGAGCGGCGCCGTCAGACGGCAAAAACTGCATGCTTGTTGCATTTTTCAAGAGCGGCTGTTTCGTGGCCTCTTCTTGCGGCCGTTTAGTGAAATTTTCAGTGCCTTGGCCGGTCAGAATGGCTCTCTGTTTTCGGGAACTATTTTTACCTGACGTCAGCTTAGGTCACTCGATTGTTTGCGACTTTATTAACCGAGAGCGACGATTCTTTTATTCAAGCGATAAGGTCAATTTATGTCAAAGTAAAATCTCGACTTCTTAGAAAAACGAATATTCGCTTCAAGTTTCAAGTGTAGCTCATGCTATAAAAGGAAAATTACATCTGAGAATAAAATTTGATTGACTTATTACATCATACTGCTAAATATGCGCAATTACATTTTCGATTGATTTAACAGAAAAGCTATTGTTTCAGTAAAATGTGCTGTTAAATCAACGGAAATAATTTCAAATCAACCGAAAATTCAATTGCGCATATTTAACAGCGCCGATCAAATTTTTAAGCGTATTACCTTTAGAAATCGATCAGAAGTATGATATAGTTTTTGCTTTGAAAATAGATGAAATTGCTGGTGGTTGTGGCACATTTTTCAACTTCAAAGAATACGCTTGCCTATGTAATTCGGGCTCTACTAGTTCCCTTTGTCTTGTTTCTGTTCCTTTATCATGATACACTAAAGAAAAATTGAAATAACAAAGTTGGCCTAATTTAATTTTTTCTCCTGTTTAAGAGAATATTTAAATATTACTTGAAACTTTCGAGAGCCTAAAATTTTATAAAAAATTTGTTCAAAGGAAACGTATTGTTCTTCACAGTATTATTAATTAATAAATTATAAAGGCGCGTATCATTGTAAATTATTTGAAAGCGTACTATTGAATCCATTAGTGGCAATTTTTGGTTCAAGCAAACACGTACACCACTTTAGAGGGAAGTTGAGATCCGCACCTGCGGCAAGCGTAGTTAAATTTAGTTCCACGGAACCTGTAAAATATCTACTTACAGCTAACTTTAGCAATTACCATCTTAAAATTATTTTGTAAATTTATAAAATAAGAAAAAACTATTTCTAATTATATGAAAAACAGATTGTTCTTTTCAAGCAATCTCTTCAATTTCGGGTCCAATATGTCATAGCAACTATACCGTCTAATGGAGCATAAAGAATGGATTTAGTAGTATTTGCGCATAGAGTATTTGGTCTTATGCGACATATAGTTCTAAAATTTGACGAGGTTAGCATCTTCGCTGTCCATAAATCTGAAGCACTCTGTGTCTAATTCAAAGTGTTTCCGATTTTTTTTATTTTCTTTTAACTTCAAAAAATGTTCTTCGTGTAATTCATTGTACACTTGTGGTTCAACATTAGATTTCTGACAATCAGGTCCATAATTTTAATTTACTTTGCTATAATATTTTCTTTTCCTTTTATAAATGGCTCTATATTCTGTTTGGCGCGATTTTCATTTGCTAATTCCTTTCGAATCTCTGTACAGTATGAGGTGCATCTTTATTCGACAATCGCAACTCGAGTATTATATTGAATTGTGTAAAAATATTTCGTACAGCACTGATCATGCAGAGGTGCTGCATTGGTACGACAAAGTAATGCGGCGGTAGTCCCATTCGGGACACTTTCCCGCACTATTTGTCGTATTTTTGAAAATTCAGCATCCTGTTGCAGCAATAAAATTTTAAATGTCAGTAGTCTAGCAGAAATGCGGTCTTCGTACGGCCTGGTCTGCGAAAAAAATTTGGAAAAGAGTTTTGCAATCTAGCCACTAGGTGGTAGTTACCAATCAATGTCATTCACATAGCAAAACTTGCACTTCTAATACGTAAATTATTGGCTGCATAGTTTATACGTTTACCATTAACTTCTTTACAGACAATATTATTGAATGATTCTTCAAAGTTGTTTGTTACTTCATTTAGTAATCTGTCCAAGTAGCAGCTTAAGTAATTAATAGCTTCCTCGATTCTTTGGTAGAAACCATGTCCTTTTACGTATGATATAATTTTTTTCTTCGGCAGGTTTCTCGTTTGGGCAGTCAATTCTGTAGAATTTATCTTTTGTGTTTTCAAAATACATAACTTATAGGATATTTAAAATACGTTTTCTTAATTCTTGTACTTTTGATTTAAAGCGATTTTTTTCACCATGATTTCCTGTAAACTTAAAAAACCGCTGCCAAGTCATTGGCAGTTTGCTTTCTCCTAATAACTAATTTATTGTTCCATTATTATCTCGTTTTTATTATTATTTTATGTTTATACGCTCATTTTAGAATTTAATGAAAAGCTAACAAAATTTAAATATAAATTTTGTTATTGAAATATTTAAAGTCCTAAAAAACAGAATTTTTAAAATTCCTTGCTCAAAGCTCGATTTCGCGCCAGCTTGAATAAAAATCATGCACTAAATCAAGC
>UCOM01003411.1:0-18082 GCA_900474385.1 Ormyrus pomaceus | reverse complement strand
GGGGGGGGGGGGGGGGGGGGGGGAAAGACGACTCGAAAGTTCCGGAGCGAAGGACCCACCCCGCGCGCGCAAACCGAGCGCTAAAAACTTCCTCGGTCTCTCTCTCCCTCTCGGGCCACTTGTTCACTTGTGCGCGGGGGGGCGCTAGACAGAAGACTCCGCCCGCCGACGAGTTCCTAGACACGACGACCGTTCGGCCGCGCCTGTCTCTCCCCGCGCGAATTCGTATACGCGAGCGAGCAAATTTGCGGACGCCTCGAGGTACAAAGAGAGAAAGAGAGAGAGAGAGAGAGAGAGCCGCCGAGTGCTTCTAAAAAAAGGCCGCGCGTATATACGTAGCGAGGTCGGGGTAATTAAGGCTTCGGGCGGAAAAATATCGCGACGACTTTTTAATGTGGGATCGTTTGCGCCTCCTCTGGCTAGAGCTAATATTGATGTTTACTCCCCGGCGCAAATGGAAGTTCACTTAAATTCTCTCGGCGCTCTCTCTCTCTCTCTCCGTCTCGCTGAAAACTGATTTAGCGCGTTATAACGTTCGCGACTATTATCTGGGAATAAACAGGCCACGCGTCCGACGTAATTAGGAGAGCGGCCCTGACCGGGAAAAAGAGAAAAATGAGACGAAGTAAGAGGGATAGAAAAAGGCGGTAAAAAAGAGGGCTGAGATCTGAGATGTGGGGGAGAGGAAGGAATAGCTCCGAGTGTCCAGAGAAAGAGAGAGAGAGAGAAGGAAAGTGAGTGAGTGACCGACAAACGATCGGGAGTCAACGAGGGAAGAAATAACTACTACTGTGTCCGCTCGGAGGAGCTCCGAAATTCCGGAAACGACCTTTTTTCTGCACGGTAAAGTCACTCTCTCGCTTTTTTTTCTCCTCCGCCTCCTCCTTTCTCCGTATTCGTTTCTTGCTCCTGCTTTCGAGTTCTTTCTGATGTAAGGGAACGGGGAAATAGCCGCGCGGCGGTGATTGGCGTAATTTTTTTTCTTACATTTCGTCCGTCTCTCCTGCTTATCGTGCGTCAATTGATGGCGCTCCTTTGAGGGGCTGCGGTTTTTTCTTTTGTTTCGCCAGGGGGATGAAAGATTCATCCACCGCGATATATTTTCCCTCGAACGTACAGGAAAATGAATATTTTCTTTATAGTAGCGCGATTATTTTTTGTAGAAAATTGAATAAACGGCAAAGATTGACAAAATGGAAACGCCGACTAATGGCTATATCCCATTTCGCAAAAAGGCCGAGCACCATTTTCTAAAAGAAACAAAAAAAAAAAAAAAAAATCCTTTATCAATAGGCTGGGTCGGTGTGCGCCGCAGCCATAACAGACGTATATACGTTTGTATCTGAAATGTGTAGAGATGTAGATATTCAAATAGCCTGGTAACACTAGGCGGGTGTAACCAAGGAAAAAATAGTCAACATAGAAAATTCATGCACGCCTGGGCTCATATCGCCAGATTTAATCCGGCTAAGCTCCATGCCGCATTAAAGCTGCATGACTTTACACGACTATATATTGTACAAAACACGTCTCCTTATCCAATATTAATTAAAGGAATGCGAAAGTATAATTTCCTCGATCAAATTATAATGCCTGTGCGCCGCAACGAAAGTATGTTTACATCTGAGATATCAAAGTATTTATTCTAATCTTATACTCTCGGAAAAATTCAGCTCCGTATATGCGACTGCGCAGGAGTAATCTTAAATCTGCGCTCGGTTACACGATATCCCCTTCGGGGAACTTTATTTCCCTTTCTTTAAAAAGCAGTTTGCCTCCCTCGCGGTAATATCCATAAGCCTTGCGATAAAATAAAAATATTTTCGAAAAGGATAAGGCTGTAAGGTTCGTCGGCGCAACGTCCTTTTGCAGAAGACAAGGACTTAGACTCTCGTCAATTAGCGGTAAAAAAGCTCGCCGCTTCCGCGGCAGCTTGGCTCGAGCGAATCCCGGCAGAGCTGCTGGCATCTCTCTGCCCATTGCGAATGTTAATTTATTTAAAGCGCTCTTTCTTGTTTCGCGCGGCCTCGCTACTTTCCACACTTGCGCGCGCACACTCGCGCGTACGTTACATCGGCGGGGCTCTCTCGTATCTCCTCTCCTCTCCTTCTTCTAGCCGCGCTTCTCCCGCGCTCGATTCCGGGATCTTCCCTTATATGGCTTTAGACTGGGAATTCGTGTACACACACCGGCGGACGGAGGGGAATTACCCCTTACTAATGGACGGCATAAATCCTCGCGGGCGAGATGCTGATACCGGCCGCCGGCCCGATTCGATTTATGACGTTTGAGTCGCGGGGTGTAAACAATGCCCCCTCTCTCTCTCTCTCTCTCTCTCTCTCTCTCTCCCCCAACCCCGCTTTTTGCGCGCCGGATTTCCACCGGTAAGCAGAAATGCTAATGCGGGAGAGGCGCAAAAAGTTGGCCGCGGCGGCGGCGGCGGGGCTTTTAGAAATTGCACGTATACGGAAACGCGGTATTGAATTTTAAATGCAAAGAGGTGTTGTATAGATTGGCCCGATAGCTCGATTTAAGCTTCGAGGAGGCTGCTCTTTTATGCGGAAATCGGTGGCTACGCCGAGAGTTCAAAGATAAGCGTTATAAGATAACGCTCGACTCGCTTTGAATTTACGCTCATTGTATTAGAATTGCTAAATGTTAACTGTTATTTTATCTCCGCGTATGCAAAGATAAATATACAGAGTTCTATTTAAGTGTTGAAATACGTAGTTGACTTTGCACTTAATTCCTATTAAAAGTCAACAAATTTAGATTCAGCTTTGACGGTAGTTGATTTAGCTGTATAAATTAAAATTTTACAACTCTAAATTGAAGTTCTAAATTCTTTTGTGTAACGAGATTTAATTCATTTTATTACGAATTTCTTAGTCGTGCGTTTTTGATACTCGAGCAATTATACTTCAAGTTCGAGTACCTCAAAAATACAATTACTTGCTCCCTCGCCCGAAAAACAAAGTAAAAATTTACGGAGCAATAATGAAGCTTAAATACGAACTCCATGCTTGGAACTCTCTTAAAAAAGGCACAACGAAGCAATAAAAAATGCTACTTTACGAAAGCGAGCCTTCGGAAGCTCATTCTCTTTGCGTTACCTGTATTGTCATCTCCAGTACCATAAATCCCGGGGCCGAAAACTTCAGGAGCCGAACTAATTTCGGCAGAAAAAAAGCGCTTGATTTACCGCGCATTTACGAAACGCCGCACCGCCGAGCGGACAAACAAAAAACTCGAAAACAAAGTAACAAGAAGAGAGCTCGACGGGCCCCTTCAAAAAAGGGGGGAGAGAGGGAGAGAGAGAGAGGGCAAATCTCGGACGGGCGCAAAAAATCAATCAAACGCTTAACAACGGGGGCCGCTTCTCTTTCATATAAATCAGGAAACAAGAAGGCGCAGAAGAAGCCGCAGAAAAACGAGGAGCGCAGCGCTTATTCAATCGCCGCTCCTCTCGAGTGCATGACGAAAGCCGCGCTCGTGAAAGGGATACACACCAGAAAATATTCCCCCCCGCCCCCTTCCCCGGCCCCGCTGCTTAATCGTGCGTAACTCCGCGGCATCATTTTTCCCGAGTTAATACGCCAGTCCCATCATGGATTTTCCCTTCGCGGCGGCGGTAAGTAGCGCGACAAATCAAATTCTACGCGGCGATAAGCCGGGAGGGGGTTGTTTTTGTTGGCCGGCCTGCATTTGCATGGAGGGCATTGTTCGCGATGTTTAGGAATGGAAATAGTTTGTTGGGTAAATGGCTGGGCGCTGCGCCGCCGCGGCATTGTCGTGGCTGGCCCGGGCTGGTGTTGCCGCGCGGGGAGAAGTGTTTGGGGGGGGAGGCCCGTAATGTTGCGTGAACTCGGAATTTGCATGAAAAGTATTGCGAAATCCACCGGACGGCGAAATCTTGCGACAATGAGCGCTTTGAGTCATATAGGGATTTGGAGCTTTGTCGCGCGGGGAGCGCCAGTTTTTGTACCTGCGCTCGTTGACTGATTTTGCTCGTATAAATGTGGCTTTTGGAACGTACTGCGACGCTTTAAAAATTTGTTAATTCGTCACGCTTTGCAGGTTGAAAATGTAATTTTGCGAAAGAAATGAAAGCGACAATGTTACTTTTTAACTGCGTTTAAAAAAAATGAGCTCAATATTAATCAATCAAAGAGCAGCTGCCTTCATAAAGCGTTATGTTTAATATTCAAAACTCACGCGACAATGACAAGCTCTTGTAGCGTTAATGCATTACTGTGGCTAAGATTATTTTTATCTTCGTTCAGAGACAGCTGTGAAGCTTCAATGCAGAAAACACACATGAAATATATTTTTGACTCGATTCGGGAGATAAAAATTCTTGTTAGCTTTATCTTTATACCTAAATGAACTACTTACTCCATTGTGTGCCGACTAAGTTTAACTTTATTAAGATTTATAATGCCATTTCGTGTCATTATCGCATTATCTAATACGCGTAATTGCGGATCATAAATGCTTTACATGCGAAGGGACCACCTTCTAATAGCTTTTATGGAATACCCGGGGATGGCGCTTGTTTCTTTCGCCATTACGGACTACAATTTAATTAACCTCGCCGTTCATTTAAAATAAAAGTATAAAAATAAATTTTCACAAAAGGCAAATGCATTCCAAAAAAGCTTTACGATCATTAAGCAGACTTAACTCCCGGAAAAGAAAACAGTCTTAAAACCCGGCGGAATCCCGAAGAAAAAGCCGCAAGACTCATTAGCGGCGAGTGTGCAGCTTGTTTAATAACGCGTAAAGCGGCTGCAATTTATCTCGAAAAATTAAGCGATCGCCGACAAAAAAAAAAATTGGCCTTGATTTTTATCTCTCCCCCCGCGGCGGCGGGGCAATACGCCGCGCGCAGCCCTTAAATTTCTTTGTCTTCCTGCTGGTACTTCCTGTCCGTCGGCGTCCCCACGACGACTGCCGCCGTTCCGTTACGCTGCGGCCGAGACTCGCGCCGACGAGCGTCGCGCGCAATTAACTAACGAATTAAATAAGGGGATATACCAGTCGGGAGAAAGAAGCGCCGTATCGGCGGCTTTTGACCAATTGTCGCCGAGCGCAACGGTATATATACCGCCGCGCCTCGACAAAGGAAAATGTACCGACGTCACGGCTCGCGTCGAGAGCGGCGATTGCTTTTTTATTTACAGAGGAGCGTGGAAATGGACGGGATTGCGTAAGGAGATGCTCGGCGTCCAAGGTTTTCTCCTCGATTATTCAGATGCATGAGATTCTATAGGCATTTCTCTCGCGGCGTTGCGTTGCGTGGCTTCTTTTATTCTTAGCTATTGAGAATCGCCGTCTGACGTGGCTCTTGTACTGATTTCGTGGTACGATTCGTGCCTTCGTTTCAATTTATTATAATTTATGATTGAGCAAAGCAGGGAGATGCGAATTTCAAATGCGGTTTGGGTTTATTTTTAGACGTTAGTGTTGGTTGAAAAACGTTTTTATTTAATTAACACGTCGCCCGTTAGAAATATATACGGTTTTCTGTTACGAGTTTATATATATATACATATATATAAAGTTCAATAAATCAGCGAAATTAAAATCATTGAATCATCGAGAAATCGATCTCACATAAATAATAGTCGGATCTTATCAAGCGAAACTTCTCTCAATGCAGCCCCAAAAGTGCCACTTAGATAAGAAACATTACATTAATACCCATGATAAACTACAGTTCGAAAGCCGTTATTATGTACCACATCAAACGCAGCTATCTATTACAAGTGCAACTCTTGCGGAAGAAAAGCAATTCCAGACGTCAGAAACTAAAGTTTTCCGCGGCCATTCTTCGGCCACGGAATAAGGAAGTTCGTTCGCTCGTCATTAGCGGCCGCTAACGACGCGATAATAAAGAAGGCCTTGCGCGATTAACAAATCGACATTCCTCCGAGGATCGATCATCGGGGGAATCGCTCGGCTATACACACTGGCGCACGCACTGTGTGTAATCTCTCTCTCTCTCTCTCTCTCTCTCCGGCGTTGCCTGGTTATTTATGCCGCTCGACTACTCGGTTACACGCCTATTAACCTAATCGCGAGAGCGCCTGTATTAGAAAACTCCGAGGAGAGATTCATGTGGGACGGAGAGCGAGTGTAATTACACGGCAACAAAGCTGAGCGCTCGCCGGTTGGTTTTTCGAGTTTTTACTGTTTATACCAGTGGCTTTCCGGAGGATAATTAAGTTGTTGGGACTCGGCTGCCCGTACGACTCGCGGGAGAGCAGATTTATGGATCGAAAGTAAGACTTGGAGCTTTTTTTTTTCTTTTTGCGGCGATCGGCTATTATTTTCTTGGAATTTTTCAATGCTGCAGTGTGTGTTTACGATCAGTCTTGCTTCCTGCGAGCTGTACGATTAAATGTTTTTTACTTAGATTTTTAAGATAACGTGTACCTTTCGTTATTAGATACCAAGCATGTAGTATTTGTTTGCCTTTCCTTTCTTTTTCTTTTTTTTTTTTAATTCGTAGTTTCTTAATTTTTCATTTTTACAATATATATCAATCGTCGCCATATTTCCTAAAACCGATCGAACTCATAAAATAAAGAAATAATTAAAACAAATTACTCTCAAAGGACCGAAACAAATTAAAAAAAAACTCAATTCCCTCGAGGAAATCTATGAGACATCACACGAAATTTTCGCCACCGAGCAGCATTTGTATCTCGGCGCCGTCAAAAAACAGCTCGAGATCATCAATCGCTCGGTCCAGTCATCTCCGCTCACATCCTGTCCTACGGGCCTCTCTCTCTCTGGCTCTTAGCATCCAGCAATCGAGACGTCACGACACAAAGGGGTCGAGCGCTCCAGAAGACAGTCGTCAATGAGAGAGCCTCGACTCGTCCGCCGGGTGTCAATGCGCGAGATTTATGGACGATCGCGCTAACGAAATGATGACGGCACGACTTTTTCACCCTCGCGCCACGCGGCTTTCCCACGCAGGCGCACGCGCAATGGCAAGAGAGCTCAATGAGTTGATAAATCATTTATGCCCTTGGATACTATATTGCCCGGAATGAATATTTATTGCGACGCGATGATTGCGTTTTCGGCAGCCTGTTTGCGGAGAGAGGCTCCGCTTAATGTACTTAGAGGCCTGTGCCCGGCCGATGTTGACTTTTTTTTTTCAATGAGGCCTTATACACACCCGGAACGGGAGCACACCACTTGCGGCGACGCGAACCTCTGTTTGTTTGCTCGACGCTGGAACGGAGTTGGCACTTTGGGGCCTCGGGGGAAAAGCCGCGGAGAAATATGGAGCCACCCGAGAGCCTGCGGGATTGATTGGAACGATGGGAAATTGCTGGGAAATTTAGGGAACAACATCCTGACGTTCGATTTACGCCGGACTTTTAGTGATTTCGTGGCTGTTTACCGCGCGTAATGATGCAATTAGAATTCTTTATTGTGATTAAAGGCAAATTTAATATCAGGAAATGAGGTCGAAAGAAATAGCTCGGTCGATTTATAATTCATATAATATAATTTTCCCAATAAAAATTAGCTTGTCTTTAATCTTAACTATCTTTTAACACTGGTTTTTCCGAAATTTTTATCGATTTTCCAAAGATAGAGTACAACATTTTCGACCGCCAGCACTTCGGCCGCGTTCGAGCTATCTTACAAGCATTCATCCAAACACAAAAAAGTACTCAAGCCTCGGCTCTCGGAAAAGCCGTCGAAAAAGAGAGTCTCGGACCCTCGGCGAGAAAGAGTCGTCGTCGTCGTCGTCGGCGTCGCTTTTGAAAAGCCGTCGGAATAAGGGCACACACCAGAGAGCGCCGCGGTGGCAGACGCACTCAAGAAATCGGCGCGAGCTCCTTGGTATTCCTCGCGCGGATTCGCGGGTCAAATGGATCCCCGCCGGTGTCAACGAGATTTACTAAGCGCAAACTCGGCCGCGCCCGCAAAGAAACGCCGTTCGAGAGAGCGTCGGAGGGAGGGAGCCCTTCGAAATAATCGGACACGACCACGTGACCAACCTACGTGAGCGGAACCGAAGCCGGGAGGAAGGAAGGAAGGAAGCTTCTGCCGCGCCGCGTGAGGAATTGCTGAACGCCTCGCCCAGATGTACTAACTTTTTTTGGCAGTCGCGCGCGGGAAGGACGTGTGAACTGGCTCCGCGCTGACTATTGGGATTTGGAATTTTTCCCCGGGAAAAATGAGGTCGGAAAAATAAGTTTCGAATCGCAGTACGTCGTTTGAAAAGCTAAACAGTTTTTTCAAGCGCCGAAAGTCTAGTGGTTTTCATTATACTCGATAGGAATTTAATCGGGCAAATTCGAAAAAATAATTTCGCACACGACGTCGTTTGAAGCTTTTTTACTCGTCGGATCGTAAAAAACCATTATAAAAGAAGCGAAACGTTCGGTATAAAATTTCTCGCGAAATAAAAAAAAACGACTACAAATGCGTCGACTAATTCATCAGCGGCCATTCAAACCAACTCCCAAATTTAGTTCCCATTAACCGAAAGCCCTGGCAAAAAAAAAAAACTTCTAAAATCTCGTATTTCATATTCAAACCTAACCGCCTAATTGAATAATTACGGTATAGCCCAAAGAAATCAGTCTCCTCCCCTGAAACAAAGCCTCCGCCCGAGTCCCTTCCCCGACATCTCTAGCTCCAAAAAAAAAGCAAGCAGACTCGCCTACGCCTCTAACCCTTCCTAGCGAGACAAGCTAACTAGGCGCCCTCTAAAAAAGGGAAAAAAGCCGCGCTCATTGTGCGCGGGGGCTCTCTCTCCCTTTTGTCCGCTAATGCGAGGCGCGTGAAACTCTTGAGTCCGCGGGTACAGCGCGGTGCAGCTGCCGGCAAGAAAGTTCGCCGGCCGGCCATTAAAATATATCTCTCCGGGGTCGGCGCGGCCCATTACCGAAAAACGTCGTTGCGCTTGTTATTCCGAGGACGAGTACCCGCCCGCCGCCGCCGCCGTCGCCCGCCTCAATCGATACACTCGGGCGAGTCTCCGGGGGTTGGAAGCGCCGCGGGAAAGGTGCACCGCGTAATTATTTGTTGGAGGATTTTTAATGCTTTTTAGGAAGGCGAGAGTTTGGGGCTGGGCGGCTGGAGTGATCGGTTTTGGAGGAATTTTTTGGGGGTTCTTTTAGTGGTTCGACTGGGAATTTCTAATTAGGCAGCTAATACTGCTTAAAGCGACTGATCAAAGGTAATCTACGACTCGGTGCGCAGTCAATATTGCTTTTGGTAGTGGTGAGATTCGGGTGTACAGAATTATTAAACACATTTTAAAATATTAGTCATAATAAAATTACGATAATTGACTTGGATAAAAAATGAAAATTCCGATATTAATTAAAACTTGCAATATAAATGAAAATCTTTAATAATGGAATTATTATCCATTTATCCGCTAAAAAATATCTAGGACAAAGATAAATTCTACATAAATACTAGAAATGCACCAAGACCAGTCTTTATCAAACTTATCAATCGGTACACACCGCGAGATACCTAAATAACTATATAGAACTAAAGCTCAAGGCTCGGCTGCGATTCAATAATGAAATCGGCACTTAAATCTATCGCCTCTAAATCTCGGCTCCCGCACAAAGCTTATTATACAAGTGCACGTACACTCCGTCATCCGCTCGATTTTTTTCTCGCGAGTCGCGCCGCGTACAAGTACCTCTCTCTCTCTCTCTCTCTCGCGAGAGAGAGAGATCGAGCGACTTTCCAATTTCGCAAGAGGCACAACTCTTGCGACTCTCACGATCGGCGCACGTTGCATATCGTATTTAATTTCAATGCGCTCTAGGAAATAATGCCGGACGCCCGACGAACGATCTGCTCCACATAACGGGGGACGGAGAAAGCGAGCAGCGCGCAGCCCTTTGTCGGTGTGCTATAGCGTCTGGTGTCGAAGGGACGGAAAAATACAAAGTGCGCGAAGATCGGACGGGGAGGGTTTAAAGTTGGATTGCGGCGGTTTGCGAGTTTCGGTGTTTACGGCGGGCGGCCGAGGGCTGGAATTTCGCTGGGTTGTCATTTCGCTAATTTCGGGGGGCGTTGCGCGTTTATTTCGAAGTATGGAGATACTGCTGTCGCTCGATATTGCAATTTACAGTATATTCTCATTGAATTAAATGCAGTGTGTCCAGCTTTTAGATTACTATCTCTATGTGGCTGAACTTTAAAAAAAAAAAAAAAAAAAAATTGTCCTTACGAACGGCATTAGCAGAAAATTGTGTCCAAGCATCTTAGGTCCTTCCCTATATAAAAGAACAAAGACGGGATGAAAATAAGTTAGGCCAGAGCTCGAAAAGCTCGCGGAGCCCACACGAGCCCAGACTCTCGAGACTCGGCGGCGAATCGTAGAAAGACAGACAGGCTGACGGACGGACAGACGGAGAGCAGCGGCAGAAGCGTCGGAGGATCCATAAGGGTTAGCTCGTGCACCAGGGGACTGCAGAGCATCCCGGCGTGCGTGCGAGTCGCACGGGACGCAACTGGAATAGCTAATATCGTCGCGGCGGCAACTGGCCCGGAGTACGTGAGCGTCCGGAATGGGGTGTAGTGCTCCAGACGGCAATATGTATATCCCCTCGCGGCTGGAGAAAAGACCGCGCGCTATGCCGCCATAATATCCTACATGCATGCCGCGCCGCCGCCGCCGCCGCCGCCTCTCCTGCTGCTGCTGCTTTGTTTTTGCCCGCGAGCCGGAGGAGGAGGAGGAGGTGGAGGAGGAGGCTGTTTGCATATATATTGTGGCCGAGTGCAGCCGATGGCGCGCGCGATGACGAAGCGCGAGAGGGACATTGCTATGCCCAGGACGTCTTTAAATTGTTGCGCCAGTTCGCAAGCGCCGGTATTGTGGCGATATTGATCGGACCGCCTGCCTGCCTGCCTGCCTGCCTGCCTGCCGCAGTTTTCGAGAGATGAGAGATGCGAGCCGCCGACGCCAATGCTGAAGCGTCGCCCGATCGAATACGTGATTTACATAGCTGCTGGATTAAGATGTTCGGGCCGCTCGCCGTAATTAATGCCGAATTCTTTTCGAATCGATTCAGCTATGGAGGTTTTAATCCATTCGGATGTTCCGTTTTTTTTTTTTTTAAATGTTTGTCAGTACTTGCGTTTCAGATTTATTTTAGATTACGTACGATTCCTGATGCTGGACAGTAAATTGAAATCTAGGCGTCAAAACTTCCATTAGAAAAAATAATCTAATTCGTATAAATATTGTGAACGGACGCTTACATCCTTTCTAAGGTGACTAATATAATCTCGGCGCGTATAAGACACGAGGCGAAGGTAAAATTAAGTGGTCCATGTACGACCGGTCTAATCCGGATTTAATCCCAAGTCGTGTGTCAACTAAAGTGCTGTATGAATGAATAAATATTGGAGAGCTTAGACTGTGATGGGGTTACGTTTATATAGCAGTAATCTCTTCTTAAGTCCGCGTATTTAGAGAACATAAAGAAAATAGAAATTTCGAGCAATTGTCTGAACGGCCCCGTAAATTAATGTTTAATATTTTGGTATCTGAATTGTGCCGTATACTGCCTGCAGATTAACAAACGTAACCTTAATGAAATAGTAAAGAGATTTTTCTGGAATAGAAAAATATCAAAGGATAAAAACAGAGCTGCCCCGACAGCTGCGCAGAGTACAAAAGTCTTTGCGAGCGGCATTAAAGCCGCCGAAATTAGATTGCCTTAATTTAAAATACACGCGAGCCCGCAACGAACCAAAAGAATACATATCCCTGCAAATTATTTAAATTTTTTTAATAAGCTCCGCGCGGCTCGGCGCCTCGAGTGAGCCGCGCGAAATGAACTCGGATAAACAGCCCGGGCGTAAATAAGCAATGCTCTCCCCGCGAAATCGAAGACAAACTCCGCCGGGGGCTCTCGGCAAAAGTAACGCCAGAAGTAGAATAAGAAGACGAGGCGGCGCGTCGCTTTGGCGCGTTAACGGGCAAACTTGCTCGTCGCGCCTTCGCCCGGGCGTCGCATGTTAATTCCGACGTGCCCTTTTTTTTCCCAGCGCGCCTCCATTAACCGTATGAGGGGGCTAAAAGTTGGGCTGTGATCGCGCCGCGTTAAAATTAATTAAGGGGACCCGGGGAGTGAGGGAGAGAGAGAGAGAGAGGAGAGAGTGGCCCTCCGAAACTTACTAATGAGAATACATTGTTCCCGGCGTCGTCGTCGTCGTCGTCGTCGCTGCGCATCCGAGACAACAGGCTGCCGCGTCCGTGCGAGCCTCCCTCTGTTTAGCTCGGATACCGACGCGCTTTCCGCATTAAGAAGATCGATTTCGGGGCGTGCAGCGAGAGAGGCTTTTTCCGGACTCGTTGCTCTGTTTTCAAGTTCAAAGTAGCTTGTTTTGCCCGGCGCGAATTAAGCTAATGGCGCCCCGGTTGCGCCAAGTCTGATTTACAGCCGAGGGCTACTTCGGCTTAGATTACCGATATTCATGTTTGTTGAAATGTTTATTAATCTCGCAAGTATGGGGTATCGAGTTCGTTGACGATTGAATAAGCCGGTCTAGTTTCAAGGGTTTTTTGGTTTAATTACGCAAACGCTATTTTCACAGATAATTAACAACCCTTTGAACAAACTGGCACCAGAACAATACTAAAACGGAAAAACCCAGCTGAGAAACCTGCCTTTAAAATCAGCTATCGATAATTGTCAAGCACACGACTAGTATCGATAAAAAGTACATCAATATTTCGATTTTCCAAAGGGCCCTTCGGCGTCTCTAGTTTTCCTTGCCGCAGAGGCAAGAAGACAACGGCGCGGCAGCCCTTTCGGCACGAGCTCTATTCAGCGCAAAAAGAGGCATAAGAGCCCCGCCGGAGGAGGAGCAGAAAGAGCAAGACCGCGCTGAAGATCCGGTACAAGTATAACCGAAGCGCATCGCCCTTAACTAGGTCGGCCGGCTCTTAGCGGGGTCGGAAGAGCCCCCAGAGCTCGGGGAAAGGAGCACGAGCCCCGCGAGCCGGCGCAAAAAAGGAGTAAGAGAGAGAGAGAGAGGAAAAACAGAGAGACAAAAGCGCGCGCGGGACTCTTTGAGCTCGGCGCTGCATAGGAATTGTTTGCCGAATAAATCGATCGTGTGATTCGAGCGGCTCGTGCTCGGAGATCAGATTGGCCCCGTATCTATCGGCCACAGGCGAGCGCGGGGGGAGCTCCTTCGTGCAGCTTCTTATTCCTCCCCGTCGCCAGTAAATAAGGGAGTTAGCCTTCCTCCTCTCCGTCCTGGGCGCGCGCTGCAAATTATTTTTATTTTCCGGCCGTATGCAGGGAATCTTTTTTCGGGAGATACGAGGAAGGGTGGCGCGAGATGCGAGTGATTTTTTTCTCTCTCTCTCTCGCTTTTCACGGAGGGGCGTGGCGCCCCTCTCTTTTATTTAAGCGCTAAATTATGCATGCAATTTTGAAGGATCCCTGTCTCTCTCGCTTCTAGTCCGGGTGAACGCACCCCTTTCCCGGACGTTTTGCACCGACGTCTGCCCGAGGATTTTACGCCCGTTTCCTACCTTTTCTGCAAAAATATTATAAATACTTTATTTTTAGATTCATTTTACTTTCGGAAAAATTGCATACCAAATGTAAAAAAATTTACTATCGAATTTCCCGTTGGAAGATCGAGCGAAAAACTTTCCCAACCGTACAGGTTTTCAGACTATTTTTTAACAAACATTTGCAGTTTTCAATTTAATGGCAATTACGAAATTATTTCCTAAGAATTCTGTCCAAAATCCAGCTTTAATTTAGAAAGCAAAAGTACTTTACTTGTCCTTGCCACGAAGCATTATTGTTCCCATCAATGACCACAGTAAGGAAAGAAAAGCACTTGCAATTCCCATCAGGCGATGCTTATTCTTTCACCTACTTTTTCCCCCCCAAATCCACTTATGCATACCCTCTCCTCCTTCTCTCACCTTGTCTCTCTTCTTCCCTTCCCCGGTACAATAGCAAAACGCTCTCCAGCGGCAGCCTGCGACATTCATCGACTTCTTTCCTCCGCAAAGCGCATTAACCTCGATAAAGCGCGGATTAATTCGCGACGCTGCGCCGTGCGGAAACTTATCCGGTAAACGAGCGCGGAAAGTGAATGGAACTCTCCCGTGCTCGCTGCCCTCTGCTCTCAATGAAAATCCGAGGGCAAACCGCAGAGAGAAAGAGAGAGAGAGAGAGAGAGAGAGAGAAAGAAAGAAGAGATGCGCCCGAGAGGAAGATAAGAGGGTCGCCGTGTTAAGGGGCTACTGGAACGTGTGCAGCCGAATTTTTCCGAGGAAAAGCAGCGGCACACGGTTACAATGGGGAGTATTGAACGGATTACGCCGGGATGTAGGTCGAGTGGACGAGTGCGCGAGGGCTCGCGCTCTATGAAAGTGAGATGCACCTTTTTTTTTTATAGGGCTCTCTTTTATGGATGCTGCTCGCCCGGAGGAGGAGGAAGGGCCCGGGGAACACTGAGTGCGTCGAAATGAATCTTTATTGTGCCCGAGCCGCAGTAAAGCCCCGACATGAATGAAATTTTGTTCGGGGTGTATACCAGGTCTCACCTGCGTTTATTATTACAGGCCGTATCATTTTATGCCCCTGACAAGCCAGATTTCAGCGGAGACGCTACTTGGGAAAGTATCTGGATTTATTCGTTTTTCTTTTCTCCGTAAAATTATTCGATGCTAAAAATTAGCGGAAAGGCGTTTTTGAGAAATTAAAATAAAAATATATTCTACAAATAAAATTACACCAGGGAAACGCAGAAAAAAAAACTGAAATAATTGAAAAATCCAGCTTGAATCTCCCGTGCAAAGCGAACGAGAATTACGGAATTTTCAAGGTTCGGAAGAATGTACTTTAAAAAGAATGCTGTTTAAATTGAATTAAATCAGAATAGATTACACCCTTTGTTGGGCGTCCTTTGAACAAAAAACGTAACGTTAACTCGAACATTTTTTCATCGCGGCCCCCGCTATAAATTAAATCTTCGGCCTTTCTTCCAGATCCGAAGCACATCCACCGCGAGAGAGAGAGAGAGAGAGAGAGAGCAGAGCGAATCAAAGATGAGCAGAGAGCGGCTCGCTCCTGCAAAATTTAATGCAGCCTCTCTCGTCTCTCGGTTCTCGCAACGTCGACGGCGAGCGGAGCCGAGTCAAAAGAAACAGCGGAAGAAAGAAGCGGCAAAAAAGCCGGCGAATAAAGAGGGACAGAAGCCGGAGAATCGGAGAGCCTCCGCGTGCAAAAAGGAGCGGAGAAAAATCCGCCAGGTGTGTGTGTGTGTGTGTGTGTGTGTGTGTGTGTGCGAACGTGCACAGGCCAAGTGATTTGGGGTGGCTGGGATTTTTGCTCCCGAGCGAGTTGATGATGCGCTCTCTTCGGAATTGTTTCTCGATTACCGAGGGACAGAAGTCGGGGCAAAAAGCGGCGGCGTGCGAAATTTATGGCCGCGACGGAAGTCACTCTCCGCTGACGGATCGCGACTGCGGCACTCTCTCTCTCTCTCTCTCTCTCTCTCCTTTTTCCCGGGGTTCCGAGAAAAGTGCCGGCGCGAGTTATATATCGATGCGTCATTTATAATTCAAAGCTCTCTTCGGGCAAAGATTTCTGGCCGCCGGTAAGCAAAAAAACGGGGCTCGGGAGGAACAACGGCCGAGCCGAGAGTGCAGGAGAGGAGAGGACGTACTTGTCGCGAGGGAGAGAGAGAAAGCAGCTCGAGGAGAATTCATAATTCATTCGGGGGAGCCGAATAATTACTGCCCGATTCGTTCGCGGGCTTTTAGCTGGAATTTCGCGGAGGAAATCGTGGGCATTATGTGTGGGTTTGCTTGATTGGTACGATTGTCTTGTGAACGAATTGTTAATGCTCCGATGAATATGTGCTTTGAATAAACGTCCTGCGGGTCCGCTTGTCCGTTAACAACCGTTCCCGCGACGGAAATAAATTATGGCTCGGCGCTTTCGGAAAACGGGGAAGATATTCAAAAATGTTTTCAGATCGTTAAGTGGAGAAAATCTGAGTGCAGATAGGGACGTGGGTAGGAAGTAACGAACGGACGCGAAAAAAAATTTAAGTAAACAGTATATCTTCCTTCGTTGATTTGGCAATGAAAATTGAGTAAAACGTTAATTACGGATTACAATCAATTCAAATAACGGTTAGAAATGCAAGAATACTTTAGAATTTCAAGTTTAAAAAAAGAGCCAAGCAAACGAAATAAAGCCGTTCCCCGGCCGAAGCCTTTATCACCGCGAAATTTTTCCGATCCCCACTCCATTAAAAACCTGCCCTAATAACCGGCGTTCCCGCAATAATTCCCCGGCAGTCATTTCGCAAAATTAAAAAGTTCTCCCGGCGCGAACGTAAAGCCAACGGAAAAACACTCGTCGAGCCTCGCGCCGGAGGAAATGAAATGACCGCGCGCGCTGCAATTTTCGCGCGGAGAGATTTGATTTTTTGATTTGAAACTTATTTATTTGCTAAGGTTCATTTTGAACCGAGTAGCATATACAAATATACAGAAATGTACAGTTTTTTATAATATGAGCCAATACATAAAAATATACAATTATAATTTATAAAACAATAAGTTTACGCAAGAATATAAAATTATTAGAATATTAAATTAAATGCAAAGTGCAATATAACGCAAATATCGTCGTTTTAAAAGCTTAGTATATAGCGCAGAGAGAGAGAGAGAGAGAGAGAGAGAGAGAGAGAGAGAGCGAAAAACGGGGTCATCCCAGGCTCGTCCGTTAGCTTCCGCCTAAATCAAATCGCGGCGAAGGATATCCTGAATTTCGCTGGCAGAAATGCCTCCGGCACGCACTTCCTTGCGGGCGGGAATGCACTGGAAGGCCGCGAGGAGAAAAATTCCGATTCCCGATGCCGAGCGCTGGATATACCTTTTTTTCTTTTTTACTTCCGCGTGGTTACGTGTCTGCTCTCTCGCGCTTTCCTGTTCGCGGGGATGAGGCTGAATTTTCGTAATATGGTTGGGTAATGATGAAAACTTGATCGAAGGTAAAGCCAAGCAAATTTAACTCCAGCTTTCTTTTTAGGATGGAAATTTTATTAAAAATAAAAGTGTATTAAAGATAATATTTGAAAAAATAATTCTTGAATATGAGAACTTATTAAAACGTGGGACTTGGTTTTTAAAACGCATAATACTAGATTATTAGAAAGGAATGTTTACAATTTACTGGGAAGTATATATATGTGCAAAATATTTTGCAGGAATGTGAAATTTGCTGAAATGGGGTGGTGGAAAATTCTTGCATGGAAAAAATTTCCGAATGCCGATACTTTAACCAGAATTTTTTCACCCTAATGCCATTTATTTTTTTTACGATTTATGAATCAAAGTGATTAAAATTCAATCATCGGAAATCGCCAGCAATTTATTGCGCTTTAAAAGCAAAACAATCATTCCGCTTTAATTCAATAATAGTTTCGTTCAAGCATTTTTCGTTTTATTCAAAATATATTGTTTATTTATTTTTCGTTTAAAATGTGCTCGACAAAGGCGATGCATATCATTTTATAAAAATTTGCTTGAATGCAGACTTTGACGCAGTCTTTTGTGCGCTACGTTTCAATGCAGAAAAAAATAATACCTTCGTCGAACTGAGCGAGAGCGAAAAATGTTTCGTTAGAAAAAATCCGATTTCCGATACTGAAACAAGCATTCTTCACTGCAAGAACTGGCTGTTTATTATAGCTGTATGCATGGTGCAATTTCTTTTGTTCATACTCGGCGAAAAATTCACGGAATCTTGATTTCAAATAACAGCAATCAAACGGAATGAAATATTCAAACGCGGCCTGTATCCTTTCAAATAGCCGCACATTTTAATTTAAAGGAAAATCATGCACCTCCAAAGGAGGCTCTTCACTTTTTTACAGCTCAGCACACACTCCGTAAAATACCTAGATGCCTTATAATAGTAAAAATGAAATCAGCTGATTACTAACGTATATAAAAGATTATGAAAGAATAAAGCATTCATTAAAATAAAGGAAGCGCATAATAATTGTCCCCCCCCCCCCCCCC
>UCOM01003410.1:0-18158 GCA_900474385.1 Ormyrus pomaceus | reverse complement strand
ATTAACTTTAATTTGTTTTAATTTTCCATTTTACAATTTGTTTTATAGAATTCTGGTTACAGAATGAAATTTTCTGAAACAGAGGAAATGTTTCTACTGTCTTTGATAGAAGATGTTAGTCAAATTGTTGAAAACACCAAAACTGATGCGCAAAGTAAGATTGCCAAAAACAATGCATGGGCTCTATAATTACTGAAGAATTGATCGATTAAACGAACTTACCTGTAAGTGAAGTTCTATCGAAATTGTATGTAGAGCCTCTTCCGAAAAGATCACATTGTAGTGTGCCCTCACTCTATGTCGATGGTGCCACATTTTTAAAGCTAAAAAAAAAAAGAAAACCGCTCACTCGCCTATATGAGTTCCTACTTTCGCGTATCTCGCGCTCCAACTTCATTATTTAAAGCCTGCCGTAGCTAGGGAGGGAAATGAGCTCTTCAGTTAGAAGAGTATTTCTGTTTGGGTGGGACTGATCTTTTCGGAAAAGGCTCTACATACAATTTCGATAGAACTTCACTTACAGGTAAGTTCGTTTAATCGATCAATTGTATTTCGAGCCTCTTCCTCAAGATCACATTGTAGATGTTTACAGCAATGCTACGGTCATAACTAAGTTACGAAAAAGGTTTATTATGTAGATAAACAAAATAACATTTATTTCATTCCTTGAAATATGATTTACAAAAGGAAAAAAAATAATACAAATGAATGATAGTAACATGTAATTGTAACTAAGATGAGCATTAACGTATTATAATTTAAGAATTGTTTTGGCAAATGTATCTTGATCATCAACAAGATTTAGATCGTAGAATTTAGAAAAAGTTTTCGACTCCTTGGTCCATCCAGCAGTTGATCTTATAAGATCTATATTTACCCCCATGCGTTTTGCTGCGGAGGTGGCTGCATGGCGGGTGCTATAAGCTGAAAACTCTTCGGTATTAATCCCACTTTTCTTTAAAACACCTTTGATCCACCTAACGTCTGCGTTCCTACTACTTTGTAAGGCTTTTTAAACGATATAGATAATCTTTTTTCGTCTTTCCTTAGAACTTTTGTCCGCTCTAAGTAATTTAGAATTGTAGTCGCAGCACAAATATTTTGATTTTCATAAAATGGTAAAGTTAATGTAGGTTGTAATCTTCGAGGATTAGAAGTTTTTATTTGAGCAGTAATTTTTATTTCTATTTTACTTTTTAAAATCTTAATATCATCTGTATTAATGAGCGATAGTGTCTGCATTCTATGAGCAGTTACTAATGCCATTAGTGTAACTAACTTATAACTTAATTCTTCTAAGGAGATTTCCCCATTAGAACCCAATTTTGACAAAAATTCTAAAACTATCTTAGGATTCCACGTTGAATTATATCTTGGTCTTGGAGGACGAAGCTTAGCCGCACCCCTGCAAATTCTCTTAATACCAGAATCTTGTGCAATTTCGGGCCCTAAAATTAATGCGATAGCAGATCTGTAAGAATTGATCGATCCAAAAGAAGCACCTTCTTTAAACTCTTTGGTTAAAAACTCTTGAATTTTTAGCATGTTTACTGTGAAAGGATCAATTCCTTCAGAGTGACAAAAGCTCTGCCATTTTTTTAAGGGACAGTCGTACTGCTTTAGTGTTGAATTAGTAACCGAAGCCAAAGCAAGCTCAATTGCATCTTCGGTCATTCCTTTTAAGGAGAAAGCTCTCCTGATAGTATCCCTGCTACCAGGGTAAGCTGAGACCATAGAGGATGAGGCTCCCTGCTGGAAGAGCGTAAAAGGTTTATATTAGGCTTGAAATACAAGGGTTGACTTGTTAATAATTTTATGAAAAGTGGATACCAGGGTTGAGCTGGCCACTTAGGTATTATTACGATACCCCGAGAACCTTCTTGTCTGATTTTTTTTAAAACCCTAAGAATTATTGCAAAGGGAGGAAACGCATAAAAATAAAATTGTTTCCAGCTTACTGTAAAGGCGTCGATAGTAAACGAACCTGGATCTTTTTTCCAAGAAATATAGGCTTCGCATTTGGTATTAGCCCGACTAGCAAATAAGTCAACATTAGGAATTCCGAAATTCTTACAAATTATTTTAAAAGCTTCTTCAGACAACTCATATTCGGTCTCAGGCTCAAGTCGCCTAGATTCAAAATCTGCGATGGAATTGTCCTTTGAGCTAATATAAGAAGCAAATATAACAATATTTTTAGTTTCACACCATTTCCAAATATTTTGAGCTACTTCATTTAGCTTTTTACTTCGCGTACCACCCATACGGTTAATGTATGTTATTGCAGTAGTATTGTCGATCTTTAGTAAAATGTTACAGTTTACTAAGTCCTTTGCAAAACATTTAAGTCCGTAGAAAGCGGCAAGTAGCTCTAATAAATTGATATGGTGTTCGCGCTCGCTAACCTTCCAGAAACCGTGAATTCTCTCTCCTTTACAATTGTAACCAAGCGTCCCGCCGGTTACAATAAAGTTAAAGTGGTGAGCGTCAGGAGCCGCGACACTCACGCGCGAAATTAATAAACGCGTAAGAGGCAAAAGAGGAGGGGGCAAGTACGACAATTGCCGAGAAGGTCCGATTTGGGAGAGAATGAGGGAAGAGGAAATTCGAGGAAGCAACCTTCGCTCTCTCCGAATCGGACCGGCTTAGCGAGCGCACGCCGAGGCCACCACGGCTACCAAGGGACGCGAGAGCCGCCCTGGACGCGAGAGCCGCCTCACCAGCGACGCCCGGGAAACCTTTTACCCAGGGACTCATCTCCGGAGGCCGAGCTACTTAATGAACGGTCGACCTGCAGGGACCAGCGCATCCGCAGGCTCAACCCGACACGAGGCGACGACCAAAGCCACTGACCTCGAGGACCTCTGAGGCCCACCGCCAGGAAAGCCGAATCAACGCTGCAGGTATCGTGCGAACAAGAAGTGAGTGCGCGATCCGAGTCTACCGTCGTCCGCCTCAGAGCGAATAGCACCGCGCGATCCAAAACTATAAATTACGCGCGAGTTAATGAAAGGCGCGTGACTCTCCGCTCGCGGTAACGCGATCTCCGAGCGAAACTAATTATTAAGATTATTTTTGTATTTGTTAGTATTAAGTAGAATTTAGTTTTTTTTGTTTAATAAATCGTCAAATGAAATTGTTGGAGTTCGCGTCTGTTTCTCCCAATCTTCTCCGATCCTATCGTCCTACAAAGGAAAAAAAGAACCCAGCCACTCTCCGCGGTCCGTCGGAAGCATGCGTGGCTTCCGGAGCGCGAAAGAAAAATCCTAAGCTAGGCCGGCAAATAAAGATTTTGATATCGAGGAAAATACCCTCGTTTCACAATGCGATCCCCAAACAGAAGTTGAGGAGTCAGAGAAAATTTCTAACGTAAATTTAGAATCGTGTATAGGCTTACGCAATTTAAAGATATTTAACTTCCACCAATTAAAGTTTTTAACAAGGTAAGATTTTATTTTTATATATCCTTCATAATCAAGGTTTGATTTTTCTAACGCCTTATACTTTTCCCTTTCAAAATCTTTGACGTAAGCCCAACCGTACGTTGACGCCTGGCAACAGAAGCTTAACGTACCTATAAACGATGCAAAATCTCGAATTTTACATTTCTTAATATTACTAAATTTATTAATTAGTAATAATGTATTTCTTTGCTTATCCTTTGGTAATTGAAGTTGCATTTTCTCTGAATCTATTTCTAACCCAAGAAATTTACATTTTGAAGAAGGCAAAAAATTACTCTTTTCTTTATTTATAATGAAACCTAGATTTTGTAACAGTTCTATTGTTACATTAAGATTTTTTAAACATTCTGAATGATTTTGGCCAATTAAAAGCCAATCATCTAAATAGACGACCGAAGAATAACCTAGATTTCTTAAATGCGTAATCACCGGTTTCATTAACTTGGTAAAGACAAGCGGTGCACAATTTAGACCAAAAGTGAGTACAGCAAATTCAAATAGCTCATCTTGGAACATAAATCTCAAAAATTTTCTATGCTTCTCAGCGATAGGTACGAGATAATAAGCATCCTTCAGGTCCAGCGTTGCCATAAAAATGCCTTGAGAAATTAGATCTTTCGCTGTTCTAATGTCTTCTAACTTAAAATGACTTGTTTTTACAAATTCATTAAGTTTTTTGAGATTTAAAATTAAACGGTCTGAACCATCCGGTT
Organism: Ormyrus pomaceus; assembly: GCA_900474385.1. Lineage (NCBI taxonomy): Eukaryota > Metazoa > Arthropoda > Insecta > Hymenoptera > Ormyridae > Ormyrus > Ormyrus pomaceus. The sequence continues at coordinate 13,981 of UCOM01003410.1, read as the reverse complement.
TCTTTACTAGAAAAATATCCGAAACAAATTGATCTTTTACCTTTTGACATTTTACAATCGCTCCCTTTGCCAATAATTTATTTATTTGTTGAGTAAATGATTTTACTTCACTATCAGACCAAGAAGTTACTCGCGGCGAATAACTAGTACGAGCAGCTCTTATAAACGGAATTTCGAAACCTTGTACCCATTTTAAAACAACTTTATCCGAAGTTAATGCTTTCCAATTTGAAAGAAAATATTGAAGTCTCCCTGCTGAAAGACTTACTTCTATTAGTGCTGCTTCGCTGGGTCTCGAAGATTCTGCCCTCTGCGAGGGTTTGGTACGAATCGTTGTCGCGTCTGCCCGCTCCTCGACTTCATCCGCTGCGATTCGAATGATCGGTTCTGCTGGTTCTGTTGTCTGAGCGGGCGCTGGAAGTTTTTTGTAACCGTCTTAGATGATGCCTTAGATGGTAATTTTAAATTTTTGGCTGATTGTTCGAGCAACTTTGCAGTTTTTAATTTTTCATCTAATTGCTTGCCAAATAACCATTCATCCGCATCTGTCTCTTTCAGAGTGTCTTTTAAAGATGCATTAATGTTTGGCAGCATTAGGGTTTTTCTTATCAAGGTCTCGTCTCTCTGTAAATGGACGAGTATTCTGCAAGAATCGCTAATTCTTTCGATAAGATGAATTCTGTCAACTTCCTCATTTCTGACAAGAGTTGCTAAGGGTGCGCTTAGCGCAGCCAGACAAGCCGATACCTTTTCTTGTTTTGCAGTTAGCCGAGTATCACGGCTAAGGGCTGGTTCTTGTAAGGATGCCTTAATTTCCAAATTAAGTTTTGGAGCCTCCAAAAATTTGCAATTCTCCGACAAAATATATTTATCCTGCAACTCTTTCTTTTCCTCTTTAGGAAGGCCTCCTTTATAAATCTCTTTCCATCGAATTGCAATATCGTCATGAATGGGCGGTGGTCGAACCTTGTCCGATGTAAGACGTTTGCCCATAACCTGCGAAACCTCTATTTCTAATTCTTTATTAGAAACCACATCTTGCGGTGCACTGAGATCTTTAGAAGCAATTGTTCTAGATTCTGAGGCTTATCTTGATTATTCGCGTCTGAATGTTCATTTGAAGAGTGTGAAGCTCCCTTTCCGTCTATTTCGGGACTGTTGTTTGGGCTTCGTTTACTCTTTTCTTCCTCATCAACAATCGATTCGCGAGACGAGTCTCTAGATCTCTCTCTTTCTTTTTGCGAAAGCGCATCGTTGGAACGTCCTCTCGAGCGCGATGATCTGCCTCTCTCTTCGCTATGGGGCGAACGTTCTGGCGAAGAGCTGCTCTCGCCTGATGAACGCAAAGAGTTCGATGAATAGCCTGCAACCAAATTAGTCTTTAAGATATACAAATACACATATACTTCTTAGTATATGTTTGTGTGTAACAGCTCTAGACTGTTATGAACATGAGCCTAACTCATTTCATATTTCACACGATAAAAAAGGCTATTCATGAAGTGCTTGTTCGCTTGCTTTCGAGCACTCAAAAAATTTTTATTTCGGAACAAGGTGATCTAATCACCCTGTTTAATATAATAGTATATTACGGCCCTAGGGAGAGAAAGAATTGGCAAGCTCATAGCTCGCGTAAATTGACACCCGAGCCGAAAGCGAGGTTTGCCATTTTATCTCCCGAGGATTGTATACTATTTTTTTGCCTAGCGGGCCGAAAATACAACGTTCTTGATCTGGCGCCGGGCGAGAAAGTAGTACTTTCGGCTCGCTAGGCAAAAAATGGTTTTTGAAAAATGTCTGTATGTTTGTGTGTGTGTATGTGTGTGTGTGTGTGTACGCCTGTATCTTTTTTGTTTTTTTTTTGTGATGGTGGCAAAAAAAATCTTTTTTTGTTTAGTTTATTTGTTTTCGTTTTACGCAAATTTTCGATTTTCGAAAAATTTAATTTTACTTTTTTTTAATGATAGGATGAAGATATTTCAATCGAATAAAGAGCATAAAAATACCTATAATTTCAGAGAAAACAAAGTTACTCTAACTCTTATGATTCTTGTGTTATTTCAGAAATTATCAGAAATTATCAGAATTATCAGAAACGTATTTTTTTAAAGAAAGATTATAATTCTTAATTTAAATTATCAACTACTAGTACAGTCATATTTTTATTATTATTTTATTATGATTGTTTACATTAGTTTCTGCAATATAGTTCATATCAAATACAAAAAATTATTTTTCTTTGACTAATAATTACAAGAGAAAATTCAATTTACTTGAAATTTTTATTTAATTTTCTTCTAAAGGAAAATAGTTAGAAGGTAACACCAGGTTAAAATCACCTTTTCGCTCTTGTATTGAACATTATATTTTGATCTGACTTGTTCAAAGCTTGATTTTTAGCACATGCATTTTTGTTCTAAAAGAAAAAAAAAATCGTTTTCGACAAACAGATTAATTAACAATATATATGAATATCTGCAAAAGCTTGAAGTTGTTCGGAATTGGAAACTCGACAATGAAATATAACGTAAGAACAATTCAATCCTTCATAATAAACCATTATTCAAATGATAAAGACATGCCAACTCGTTAATGCACATCGTTATAATCCGAAAGCGATTTATCGACTTTGCAGACTTCCACACGTATATACACGCGTCCAGAGCGCCGAAAATTTCCTCAAAGCTGGAGCTCAAGGAACCAGGGAAAGCAGTATAGAGAGAGAGGGGGGGGGTGTGGAGAAGCTGCTTGAAAGCCCTCGAGCTTTATAGCCTTCCTAGGCGGACTCGCGAAGCGCCAAGAGTATGAATAGCGATAAGTGTCGATGCTCCAGCTAAAGCCTACCCTCTCTCTCTCTCTCTCTCTCTCTCTCTCTGGCGGCCGGGTAATAAGTGCCCAAGTTTCGGAGGCTGCACACACAAGCCAGGCAGCAGCAACGGCACCTAGACGCGGCAAAATTGCGTTTGATTATCGAGCTCGCGCACAATGAGGACGTCGCGATCGTTATAGCTCTCGCTTGCAAGGTATCACGTTCGAGGGTGGGCAGTAAGCTACCGTTAATTCCAGTCATTCACCCCCTTAAATCAGTTGGAAATGGCTCCTTCGACGCACCACCTGTCTGCGGTGCGATGACGCCGGGATTTAAGTGCTCTGCAGAACGCCCGACGCTCGAACTCCACTATTCGCTTTATTCTTCTCACCTGACTCTTTCGCTTCGCGCCTTCGGAACCACATAATTCACACATTCTTTCAAAGAAGCTTATTTTTTTCACTTTTTATGTTTCGGCTATTAATATTTTTTTCCATTCTAAAAAAAGTAGAAAATAATAAAAATTTATTGTGTTTCAACTAGAAAAATATTTAAAATATCGTTAATTTTTATGGAAATAGACTTTAAAAAGATTATTTAAAGAGTTATCAACTTGCCTGACTCACCACTGACCTATTCTACTGAAACAGATAAAAAATAAACGAATTGCATTGCTTTCATTTTCTTCCTACTGTTACATGATTAACTGTTATTGAGACAAATCAATCTTACAGAGTATTCTTTCCTGAATCGATTTTGAAATCGTTCTCAATTAATTGCAACATAACCATTGGTATGTCATACAGTCAATCGGTGGCTATAGTGCCAATACGCATTGGTCTGCCACCTAGCATTGGAGCGTGAACTGTGGCAATCAAACCATTCTATGTCTCATTTACCATTATCTAGATGGCGACTACCGATTATTGTATTTCTCGAGTGTATATTGAGTATTGTGGCGTTATATTGTAATTAGTACAGATATCACAAAGTAATGATATTAAAAATTTCACTATTCTTTATAACAAATTGATGTTTTTTGATAAGAGTTACTTGTATTTTTAAATGTTTTGTATTACATCCAGTTTATCTACAAATTGACGATTAAGACAATTAGAGAGCCTCGCGTTAGCATTTTTTAATCAGATAACGAGCCTCGTTAACAAGCCAGCGAAATAGTTGGTACGCAAGCAAACGATTCTTTTACATCGCCAGCGCCTAATTATGTTAGCCATTTGCGATTTCGCAAAGAGAAGGACAAATCCAGTCTGTTTTTTAACGCTGCGGTTTCAAGCGCACGATTCCTGTAATTACTAAGCAAGCGCTCTTATGACTCGCTTGGCAATTCCAGACTCGAACGGCGCGATACTATATATAGATTCGTGCTCAGACATGCGGGTACCGGCGTTCTTGTCTTTGTCCGTCTTTGGTCTGCAACCGCAGAGGGTCGCAATTCCGAAATTCAAGGGTACTTTTAAGTACGTTAATGACTGGCATTCACCGCCGGCCAGACGACCGGCAGGCGCTGGATGCTTGCCAGTCAGCTGTGACAATTAGCAAAATACAGAAGACTATGTGGTACTTGGGATTGTGCAGTCATTCAGTGTGCAGTCATTCACAAACTAGTGATTTGTTGAGTTGTGTTTTAATAAAATTCTTTGGAAGAAAATGCGTTCATTCTGTAACGTGGCGTTTTCCCACGCACAAACAATTATTCAATTTTGATTTAAAATATTCTAACTCGGGAAGGCTAGAAGTATTGCCGAGGCTTGCACACTAGAAATAAGAATGTGTATGCGTGTGAGCGCGACTATGTAAACACGCGCAAACCGAGAACAATTAGTTTTGAAAGGGCAAAGTTTAAGACAAACAACAAGAGAGGGAAGCGTTAGAAATGTATAGAATTCGGGAGAAAGACTCTTTCTTTCTCTCTCTCTCTCTCTCTCTCTCTCTCTCTCTCTCACTCTGATAGAAGACGCGGAAGAGGTCGGACCGCGAAAGCACGAGGACCGCCCAACCAGGGGACAGCGTACGAGCCGCAAGGACTAGAAGTATCTAGAAGTATTCAAGAATGCCATGGAATTTTTTCTATATATTTGGTTAATACTATAGTCTTCACACCGGCGCGGCAGATTGAAAATAAAGTAATTTTTATTTTCCATGTGATCGCGTCGCGAGCTGATATTTTTACGACAGGATAGTAAGTTGAAATTGTCAGCTAGGCTTCTCGGCAAGAGTCAGAGCCGATAATTTTTTCGCCCTTCTCCCCGCAGCTTGAACCTGAGGACCCTCTTTTAGAACTCGGAGTAAGGTTGTGTGTGGCGTCGAGAAGGATCCACGCGCCATCGAGGTATGTGTGCACGACACGGGCAAACGCACACAGAGGTAAGAGCGAGCCAGACGCATAATAAAAGACACGACGCGAGTTGTGTCGGTGCAACGGAAAAGTATTTATCATTAAATTTAGTACACGAAAAGCATTTATTAACTAAGTTCAATACACGTTAAATATCGATGTCGCAACAGTATTTCATTCGTAAAATACTACTGTCGCAATTCAATGGATGATGTAAATAAAGAGAAACTTGCATTAATTTTTATAGCTTTAAAAAATTTTTGTCTTTCCCCGTAGACTTGGTTTGATCAACATACAGCATCAATTAAATTCTGGGCAAACAGAGCAAAAAAAAGCGAAAGGAAGCGATGGGACCGGCAATCGTTTTTTACAAATGAATCAGACGTGTGCGCTATGAGGACAAGACGACGAGTGAAAATACACGTGAAAATTCCCTAAGGCGCGAAGGAAGGAAACGGCAGAGGAAAACCGGTCATGAAGTATGGAGGAGACAGCTTTCGCTCTTTCTCTCCTTCTCGCTCTTTTCGTACGGAGCGCGAGCGTAAGTTTCTCTTTGAGAATTCAGGATCCGTGCTAGGGCTGCGAGCGATAGAGCACCGTCTGGATTTTCAAAGAGGGACCACTCGTACGCTGTGTTTGAAAAACATTTATTATAATTGTAAACCCTGACGAAATTGTGTTTACAAAAAATCCATGCAAAGCCAGCCTGTGCTTACCGCGTTTCTAGATTGCTGCTAGTTGTACAACGGCTGCATTAAATGCACAAATTGGAGAATAATTCGTATTAATTAATTCAGATATGTAAATATTATTTAGAAATGTTAAAAGAAATCATCCAAAATTCATAAAAAAGATTTCAATCTTGCTAAATATCGAATGCACATTTTGGTAACATGAAACCCTTCAATTAATTTTATTTTAAAAATAAACTTTTATTTTGAAATGTATATAATTAACAGACGAATGAATGTTATGATATAAAAAAAGATTTACTCTCAATAAGAGAGATCTTAAAAAGAGATAAATTGCACATAACATATATGAATCAGAGCATATTTATTTTAACAAGTGTAATAAAATTAGTTTAAAAAAAACATTATTCCAATCGATAAACTAGTTCTCAAAAGCGGCAAACCTGATAAAATGTAAACGCTATTTTCTAAAAAAGTTAGATCCTCGATCGCCGAAGTTCGGTAAGTAGCGCGTTTTTCCGCAGCAGCAAAACAAAAAGAAAAAACAATGGATCTCACGTCATCGTGAAAATGACTAAAAGCCAGCCGACCATTCTTAAATTGCATTCAGCCCGTACCTTTCAATTTCTCTTTGCACTTTCTCTTCAGTCGCGGAGCGGGCGCCATTTCTGTGTGCGCGCGCTTCCCGCGACGACGAAATGTCCTTTGATTGAGGTATTCATCACAGGCTCGAAAGCAGCACCCACCGACATTCGTTACGTTCTGCAAAGTGTCGCGGTTTCCTTCATGATTCTCTCTCTCTCTCTCTCTCTCTCTCTCTCTCTCTATTTATCTGACTCGCTCTTTTAACTCGCTCGTTGGCGGACTCGGTGTGCTTTCACAGCAAAGCGGAAACAAAGCGGCGTTCGGCCCCTCTATCTGGCCGACTCTCCCGCAGAGTCTGTAAATGAAGAGCGCAGAGATTCTCCTGGGAGAGCAAGAGGAGAGCCCGTGGTGTGAGACTGCCGACGGTGTGTAATTTTTCAGATTGCTGAGCTTTTTAGAATCTTAGATAAGTTGGAGTGTAATGTTGCTCGATGCTAATGCGCGTCCTAAGCTTTTTTCTAGTTATATACTAATTTGCAGAATTGGGAAAAAATCTGAGAATTTTCATTGCAATTTTCAAAGTTAATACGTATAATTAAGGGTAAACCGAACGCAAATTGCTTGAGCAAATATTTTTTAAGTAAATAATAATCTACATTTAAAGCACCTGCCACATGATCAAAAAATAAACAAGTTTTATTTATTCACTTTTTATCTCTATGTCCGTCAATCGCAATACAGCGTTCAATTTTGGCATACAAAAGAACGCGATCAATCTTTCAACGAATTATTGACAGCCGCACAAAGCCGCGCATATTGAAATTAAAGCCTTGTATCTGCAGCTTATTATCTTACAGCAGCGCGTTAAATCTCTCTCCCTTGATGCAGCCTCTCGCGCATATTAAGCGCTCTTCTCGTTTTTGCGGGAGAAAAAACGATCAGAAAAACGCTCTCGTCGGAAGAAAGCCGCAGCAGAAGTGTCAGGCTTATAAGAGGAGAGAAGATCAGGTTTGAATGACGCGTACATAGTTAGAACAGGTTATCGCAGCCTGCCGAGCGCTGATACCGACGCTACAAACGCCGAGGGTGGATGTGCTTCGGGTTTGTCCCGTCTCCACAGCGTTACACGCCGCAGTTTATCGTCCCGCGCACTGCATCGTATTAAGTTCATTACTCATCTCCGCGTGCGCACACTTTACCTCCCAAGTATCTGACTACTTTCCTCGATCGATATACGACACCTTTTTCTCTGAAAGGCGAAGCGAAATCGATAGGCAGGAAGCTTTGCGTTCATTAAACATGATATTGTCGACGAAAATCCTGGGAATGTATTGATTCCCTCAGTTCCTATTGGAACATGTAATTTGAAAAAAGAATTTTATTTTACTCTAAACTACTAGATTTTTCAATATGATTTTCTATCTTTGTTTTGCTTTCTCAAAGAGAAAGCTTTGTAACGGTGAAAAATGTTCAACATTAAATTTGGTTGATTTTCGATATTTTCAAGGTTCTTGAGTCAGAAAAATTTTCTCAAATAGAAAGATCATTAACGTTAGAAATGTTTAAAACCGAAATTTTTTTTTAATTTGATGATTTTAAGGTTCATATTTCAAAAATAAAGTCATTTTTCGTGATGTCTGGATGTATGTGCGTATCCCTAATTTTGTCCTCACGATAACTTTCGAATGGATGGATATAATGAGCTGGAATTTTGCGAAGGTTTTGAGCATGGTTGAACTTAGAACTGATTAAATTTTGGAGCACTTCTGATAATTCTAATTATATTATATACCATCGCAACCAATAGTCTCTCTATATAATAAAAATATTTTCAACCTTGTAGCCGCTATACGAATTAAGACTATTGCCATGGCAACGATTAGCGATTGGTTGGCCAAAAGACGGTTGTCATAGCAACCAATAACTATTTGTTGCCGTGGCAACCAATCGCATTTCGTTGTTGTCGCAATCAATTGTTATTCGGTTCCATGCCAATTAATAGATAATCTAATTTTTTTAAATTAGTACTAAAATGCATAGATATTATTATAATTTCTTAAAAGGAATTTCAATAATGTGAGTTTCATTGAGAAAGCAATCTGCTAATTCAGCTAGCAGCGGTTTTTTTTCGTGAATGGGTAAGTAAATGGCTTAAATTTTAGTAGTAAAAGCTACCATCGTTTATGATTTTGATATTTTCATAAAAACTAGTTAAATAAAAAAGGGACAAAGTTTTTCTACTGAGGCGGGGTCTGTACTATACATTGATACATTTATTGCTTAAAATTATTAGTTTTCTTGTAAATTAATTTCACACAAATTTGAAAAGTATACCTTTTTAACGCTTTCCTCTTAATCATTCGTTTATCTAAATACCTGAAAATGCAATGCATCAAAACTGTAGTGCAACCGAATATCATCAATTATACTATAACTTCACGAATCACATTTGTATAATTTCTCAAAACATAATCAATTAAACCCTAACGCAATACGAATCCAACAATGATACGTTCGCCGAACTCTCCTTCAACTCTCATCCCACGAAATCAGTCGCATTCACAAGAGGATCAGCAATCTCCGTCTCAATGCAACGTTTAATCCTCGGCTGCGCTCGGCAGTTTCTCCCATCAAGCCCGCTTCTCTTTTAGCCGCTCATTCGTGAGTCCTCCCGAGACGTCTTTGCCGCGGCGCAGTTTAAATCCCACTGATTCACGACGGTTACCTTGCCGATTGAATTAGGCAGCCGGATTGAGAGGCGCGATGCTTGTTTCTGCTAGTCTCCCGAGGTCTCCCTTGTTGCTTGCTTCAAGGCGAAGTCTGACTGACAACCTTTGCCCATTAGCTGCTGATTAAGATGGGATTTTTTTATTCGTATTTTAATTTCGTTGATTTTTTAAATCGTTTAGTATGTTAAACGTTTACTATTGAAATAGTTTCAGATAATACTCGGAGAAAAATGTTCTAATAAAAATTACTATACCTTTTTATAATGCGGGGACAAACTTGCATTATCCTAAAAAAATTGCTAGACATATATTAAAATTTAATAAAACTTTATCAATTTTTACTACAATTCTATTAAATTTTACTATATATAGTATAGTAATTTTTTAAGATAATGCAAATTTATCCCCGCATTACAAAAAGGAATAGTAATTTTTACTGAAAATTTTTTCTCAGTATAGGGATGAAAAATTTTAACTAAAAGGCAATTGTAATGAGATAAAAGATTATAATTTATATTTGCAAATCTATAAAAAGAATGTTTTTCTTTCTTATTTAACGTCGTTCTGTTTATGCTACGTTTATGGCATTTCTATTTTACTCCACGTAAAATGTACGAAATTCTTTTTTGAGAATGCTTTTAATAATTGTAACGAGATATTAGATTCTAAATAAAATGTATTTATAGCGAGATAGTTGCGGTAATGTTCAAGTAGGAAAATTCTCGTTTTTGCAGAAAGAAAATTTGCTCAATTAACTTTTATAGGATATCATTTCAAAGCACATACTGAATCTAATTCCATTTTCGCAATTGTTTTCTGTTCTATATTTTCTAAACTATGTATCGCAATCCAGATCTAATTTGGGATTGCGATTCTACCAAATTGCAATTTAAAAACAAGCTTAATTTTAAATCTAATTTCCAAGATTAAAAGACGCTTTCTTGAAAAAAGTTTAATGCATTATTAACATTTCTTTGCTATAACTATTATTAATAAATACTAAATAAACTTTGAAATTAATAAATTTCCAATAACAGATACATTTAATATCTACGGTTCAATCCGAAAATACGACCCAAAAACTTTTTCGAAAAATATTCCGAAATCTCGTTCGAAATATTCATCAAAATCCAGAACCCGCATCCGAACTATCTTCTCTACAGAATCCTCGAAAATTCAGCGACAGATCCTCCCCCCCGCCCTAAGAAGTCGACGTCAGGCAGGGTCCTCCCCGTCCATTCAGACAGAAAGGCTCCTCGAAGGCACACCGCCGTGCAGTCGAGAGTTTCTCTATCTCCGCTTGGGCGGGAAGTTGCTCGTCGCGCAAGTTTCTGATCGAATTATCGAGTGGAAGACGGAGGTCGGGGCCCCGGAAAGGTATCGCGGTAATTGTGAGAAGTTACAATGTATCCCTTCGAGCGAGTCGCCGAGCTCCGAGCATAAGCTCGTCTCGAGAATTAGGGGCCTTAATTGCCAGTTATGAGAGCGGAGTCGGCGCACGACGCGGCGCTGGGATTTTTGTCCGACGGAGGAAGCTCGCTTTGATTAGAGGGGAGGCTTGCGGGGGATTAATTGCGTTTTATGTTTTATATATTATGTTCTACGAGGATTCAGCAAGGTTTGAGCGTTTAACGTTTGCGAGAGGAAGTTTAGTTTCTTGGATTGAAGTTTTGTGCTACTTTGTAGAAATTGATCATTGTATAGTAATTCTTGTTAATTGCTAGGTTAATTGTTAATGCTAGGGATTTTTTAAACTTTGAAAATAAATTAGTTCCTTTTACGAAGAGAAAAATTATTAATTTTGAATTTCAGATGTTTTAGCATCAATGACGGATTCTTTAAAGTGTGCTACTAAATTAAACCTTCTTATGATTAATTAAAAAAATATTTTATTACGCAAACAAGTTATACTGTGAGAAAGTTATCCTGGCCCTACAATTTATACCATTTTCCTCATAAAAATTTGAGTAAACTATTCGAATAATTCTTGCAAACGAACCCGCTTAATAAAATCGAATCTCTAGCAAAAAAAAAAAGAAAGAAAAGAAATACAGTTCATAAGCAAGCCTTCCTCCATATCACGAGCGCTCGCCGCAGCGAGTAAGCCACTCTTGGAGCGGCTCCTTTCAGCCTCGAAGCCGCGTGAATGTGCGCGTAGGTAATTCGCAAAAGTCGCTCCGAAGTCTCCTCTCGAGCGACACACTCGCACAGAGGCAACTCTCTCTCTCTCTCTCTCTCTCTCTCTCTCTCTCTCTGCCTTATCGACGTCGACGCAGCATCTGAAAGCAGCCGCCTCAGTCGCCAAAACTCCTCTGGCGCAGTTCCTTCCATTCTGCCGTGCGGCGTTAACTACGACTCTTCCTCTCTCTCTCTCTCTCTCTCGCTTATAAGCGATGTAACTCGCTCGTGAGAGTTCGGCTAATTTCGGATCAAAAGCTCCGCCTGCGGAAATTAGCTCGTCAAAGGCGCCCGTGCAAGAGACAGAGAGAGCGAGGAAGAGAGAGAGAGAGAGAGAGAGAGAGAGAGAGAGAGAGAGACGGAGAGACTTCCGCGCGCATGCGCCTCCCGGGAGGAATAATGTTATTATCGCCTTTTGTGCAAGCCGAGTGTGTGCCGAGCTGATTCGAAGGAGCCGCGAGAAAAGCGGCTGTGTTGATGCGGCTAATTGCTTTCTGACCTCCGACGAAGATGACGCAAGAGCTTTTCCTCCGCCGACGACTGAGAACCGAGATCGAGCTGCCAGTTGGCTTTGTTTGAGTTTATTCGGAGGCGCTTGGGCGCTTTGGCTTTTTGCTGCTTTTTCGGGAAGAGCGTATTGCAAGGTAGGCTGGTGTATTATTGTTATCAAGAGTTATAAATAATGTTTGATTAAGAGCCAGGAAGCGATTTTTCGTCTTTTTTTTATGCCTTGCTTTTTAATTAAAAACGATATTTAACGTTAATGTTAAAAATGGTTAAAAGCAACTTTAAACTGGTGCTCTACTGTAATAAGAATTATTGTAATTGAAAAATTGCACCTCTATTCTATTGATAAAAAGTCTTTTGGGAGAGTATTTTTTTTTTTCAATCAATAATTAATAATAAATATTGAAATTTAAATATAAATGAGTGACTGCAACGCAAATATGAATTTTACTGTTTTATTTTATTGCTGTAAATTCTTTTTTAATTTAACAAACAAATAATAAATATTTTAATAATTATTATTGTTAAATATTAGAATGAAAAAATCACAATTTTTGCAAGCTAATATATTTGAAATGGAGCTTTAAACAAGTTCTTTGCAATTTTAAGTAGAGTTTAGCTTATCAATGCATAATTGTACGTAAGCGTAATCATGCGTCGGAATATTTATGTCGGAAAACTAAAACGGTGCTACTTTTCGTTTGATAAAAATAATGATGAATGTTATCGAAATCGTTTTCTACATTAGTATACATCAAACGCAAATAGTCCAACAAAAAAATATTCTAAAAATTAAGATCACAAGCTAAAAACTGCCTCTCATACATTCGAGCGACAATTTCCAACGATCCCAATCCGTATAACCGCCCCATTCTCACGGAGAACCCAATCAATGATCGAAAGCCTCTAAAATTAGCCTCGCCTTACGCCGCTCAGTTAATAATAACCTCGGTAATCTTTAAACTTGTTGAACCACGCCGTTACAAAAGGAGCGAGCAAGCACAGCCGCGCGTCCATTCATCGCGGTGCGTCTGTCCTCGTCGTGAAAGGAGCCACGAAACAATATACAATATAACGCGGACCGACGCGTTCTTGCGAGAGCGAGTAAAGCCGGTCATTGTCGGCGGAGGGGGAGGGGGGTCTTTATTGCGCAAACCGAGGCTCGAAAGCTCGCGGTTATAATAAGCCAAGCGGTATCCTCCGCCGTAATCCTGCGAGCGGCGCTTCTATAGCCTTCGCTCTCGAGAGCTCTCTTATCTGAGCCCGACGGTCGCTGACCCAATTAATGCCCGTGACCCGATTTTCGATCGGTTATGAGTGCGGTGTTTATTCAACGCGGTTTGGAAAAGCGGGAGTGTGGGTTTGTTTCGAATCTTTTTTTTTTTATTAGCTTTAGTTAAATAATCTGTTTACTTACTATTTTAGAGTCGGTTTACTAAACAGCGTTAATAGAACCTTCCAATGAGGAAGTATTTTCTGGGAAAACTATTTTTATTTATGACTCAAACCCGCGTTCTTCTGTTCCTGATAATTTTTTTTTTCAAAGCCCTTCACAATTCATTAAGAAACTGTACACTTTCGCCTTCGATCCTCTCGAGCGAATCCGATTAACCGTCGCGAAGCAACATTTACATGCAGAGCCCATAAATCCGTACTCGAGCGTCGGGAGAGCTGCTCCTTACTTAATAACACTCGAATTTTCTTCATCCCTCTCGAGTCTGGCACCCCTCGTCAGAATCTCGTGGGGTGGCTATCGACAGTTGAAAATAGCCGATGGCCAAGTTGGGTTATAAGCCGATCAACCCTGGCCAAACACTTCAGTCGATGTTTCCCGTCGGCTGGAGCGAAGCCCGCGGAAACTATTGCCGTTATATCGCTGACTTAACAGTTTGTTATCGCGGCAAATGGTATATATGTATATACGTTATAAGTTGCAGGGATTTACTCGAGTTTTCGGACTTATTGATTAGATACTGACAAGTACAGGTCTTCAAACTTGGCTTACTAGGAGAGTGTACGGGTTCCGGATCACAGATTTTGTTCAAATTTTGAACACGGTTTTCTTATGACAAAATATGAAGAAAGCCAAAATATTAGGGTCTAACGCTCAAAATTTTCGACACAG
>UCOM01003409.1:0-18083 GCA_900474385.1 Ormyrus pomaceus | reverse complement strand
TCCTCCGCCGCAAATAACGAGGACCGCCGCGCGCGACGCCGCGGGGATCATTTTTAAGCTTCCTCGAGATTTTCGCCTCGCGCACCGAACGGTAGCAGCGAGCGAGTTACACACGCGTTGCCGGCCGCAAAGAAAGGGCGCGGGCCGATTATTACTTTCCGCGCGGTGTTATGGAATTTTCGTGCTTTTCTGCCCGTCGGAATTCATTGTGCGTGCCGCGGGGACGCATTATATCGAGCGTTTATTTTCGAGGCTTTTTGTAGTGGGACGCACGGGTGCCATTGTGGTTAATTGTTCGGAATTGAGCGTTGTGCCGGGAAAAGTGGCAGTCAATGGGTGCAGTTGATTGAATGATTAGCTAAGAAAACAAAGTTTAAACGCGTGAACGGTACAGTTTACAGGCGGCTTTTGTTTTCTTAAGGAGAGCGAATGGTTATATACTTACGGTGCACTTCTGCAAGGTATAAAAAAAATTGTATTTACTTTATAATAAGCAGCTGAAACTAACGAGTACAGTGATTTAGTACTAGATAAAAATGGCTAAATATTAATTCCCAGCTATCTTTCGCGCAGCACTCGGATCTTGAAAATTAATCGCCGAGGCTGAGTATCTATAGGCAACACACCCACGAACTTTTCAATGATTCCCGCAAGTCGAGAGAGGAAGAAAAAGAAATGGAGCTTGATTTATCAGCGTCTCTCCACTCGGCGAAACTTCTCTCTCTCTCTCTCTCTCGCTCCTCGGTTATAACCGTTTCGGCCTTAGCGATCGGCGGAGAAGAAGCTTGGCTCGCTCGCCGCTGGGATTAGAACCGCTGTCTCGAATGTCGAAGCTAAGCTCCAGTCATGATACGGGATTATTCCTGCTTGAAATATCGCGCGAGTCGAGGAGACGGAGGAGAGAGAGAGAGAGAGCGACGAAGAATCGAGGCGTGAGATGCCGAGGGAAAGAGAGCTTCTTTACGAGGAAAAAATTTATTCCACCTCTGTGGCGGCTCTCCTCTTTTATTTTTCCCCGGGCCTTTGTTCTTTTCCGCTTATTGCGGGGGACTTTATTTTTCGCCGACGGGATTTGCCGTTTGCTTTTAGTGACTCGATTTTTTAGCCCGGTATATTCGACCTTTTTTTGTTTCGGGGAGGATTATGCCAAGTGGCTATTTATTTTTACCTTTGTTTCATATTATTTATTAGTGCTTTGAATTCGTTCTTAAATTATTGCATCAAAAGTGAATTGTAGATTTTTAGATTTTATAGCTTTCTTTTCTTTTACAAAATCTGGATGGAATCCAAATATTTAATTTACAGATTTTCTAGAAAAATACAGTATTTTATCAAAAACAATTTAAATAATCCTCTCAATTTTTCTTCATTGCTGTCCCATCGACTTTTTTCTACAACATTCTTTATATCAAGGCCTTCTTTTTTCCACCCTTAAGTAAACATTACCTGCTAGAGTTTGAACAACGGATCTTACCGAGTGTCTTAAAGGAATCGGCGTCTTTTCACAAATAGAAAATTTATAATTGGAGAGTAAGGATACCAATGCACTTTTAGTTTGTAATGTTCCTACTCGGGCTCCTAAAATATATATGAGAAGGTTATAAATAATTAAAAAGTTATATGGTTGACTTCTATTTTTAAGCAGTACCAATACAATTTCTCGGTCCACACGCGAAAGGCAAGTAGACGTAAGAATTCCTGGCAGCCATGTTTTCTTTGGTAAATCGCGAAGGATCGAATTTATCAGGATCCGGATAAATATCAGGATTATTGTGAATACCAGCTATGGAAATTACAATCTGTGTTCCTTTTTCAATTCGAAAATTCGAATCTGGAACATTATAGTCTTCCATGCACACTCGGTGTATGTAAGGAATAGGTGGGTGTTTTCTCAGTGTTTCTGAAATAAAAATTAATGTAGAATGATTAGAATGCCAAAAAATGAGACTAGTTTTCGCATTTCAATATTACCAGAAAGTACTATGTGAAGGTATTCAAGTTCATTTAATATTTTTTCATACGTATATTCAGAGTCCTTGAAATATTCGTCAATCTCTTCGTGCAGTTTTGTTTGAATTTCAGGATTCATTGCAAGTTCATAAAGACAACAAGTTATTGCTGTAGCAGTTGTTTCGTATCCAGCTACAAACATAACAAATGCTTGCGCCTCTGCTTGCGACATTGTTAGTTTTTCATTACTTGAATCTATAATCCACAATATATTCTAAAATAATCGCTTTTTGTAAAGTAAAGCATTTCAAAATTAAATTTATTACCATAATTGCCAATGTCTGGTGACAATTCTTCATTATTCAGAACATTTTTATTAATTAATTGAATAAGTATATTAAGAAGATCATTTCTGACTACATTATTTTCCAATCTATATTTTACCATATTCCGAAATATGTTTGAAAAATATTCTATTACTTCTTTGCGTTTTATAGAAGCTTGAAAAGCTGCCAACAGATTAGGAAGATATGCTCCTAAAACAGCTCTTAGTGGATGTATATCAAAAACAAGTTCACCGTAGCGCCTAAAATCAGTTTTTGGATCCTGTAGGCTATTACAATTGTATCCAAAGGCTATTGTTGATATATTATCCATCGTGTATCTCGAAGACATTTCTTTCAAATCGACAATGTCAGTATTTTCTAATGTTCGATTGATCGTATTGATTAATTCGTTGTTTATTTTCATGAGCAGTGGGAACATCTGTTTTACCTTTGCGGACGTAAAGGCTGGTGACAGTTTTGCTCTGAGCGGGCCCCACCTTTCAGCTGGTAGGCTAAGTAGATGAGCCGATAGCGGATCTACCTTTTCGTTAAAATAAATACCACGATCACCAAATCGATTGAATTCTTTAATAAGAATTAAGCGAACCAGTTCAGGATCGTTGACCATTAAAACTGGCTTAAAAAATATGTAAAGGCCATTAAATGGATTGCTTTTGAAATTATCATAGTTTCTTTTTACAAAGTCACCTATAATAAATAAATATTAGGAATTTTATTAAATGTGTTAGAAAAACTATATTTATTAAATTTTAATTTAAAAATCTTGTCCTATATAGATATTCTGTTATATTTTACCCAAACATATTTTCCCAAGAAGTACAGGCAGAATGTGTCCAAATGGAATTACAGGAGCATCGCAAGAAATCCCTCTTCTCTTCCAGTAGGAATAAACGACAAACTTCAAATACAAATAAATTCCAGTTATGGCGAATGCAGTCCAATATAATTTCATGTAAAGTGTTAATTCCGATAGATCCTGCATTTTTTTCTAAAATATATAAAAATGTAAGTATAAACGTTATCAAAGATTTTAGTATCTCTCTTAATTACAGAATGAACTAAATTAATGTACGATCAAAAAACGCAAAACAGAGGCTGAAGTAAAAATGTATCCCAGATATCCCCTTTGATCATTTCATAACAAATTAAGCTAATGACTGATTTGCGCAACATCGACTCCGTCTCTACCAATTTTTCTTCCCGATGCAAATTAAGGCGGCTTTTAATCTCCTTAACCGAAACAATGAACAAACGGAGTCCCAGCCCCAGGAACCGCAGCAGCCGTTTCACTTTGATCTTTACGTAACGAATTCAAATTAATGCCTAATTATGGTGCGGTAACGATTCATTTTTTCCGCAGGTTAGTACAATTGATGAAACGAAACGATGTAATGAGAGGCAGGCAGTCGCGAAATCTAACGAGACATCACGACATTCGAAACATTCTAATCACGAGTCGCTAACTAAAGACTCTCTCTCTCTCTCTCTCTCTCTCTCTCTCTCTCTCTCCCTGACGCTAAAAGCCGACCCAAAGGGTTTCCACTTGAGGGGTCGTAACGAACTTCAAGGTCTGCCTCAAGGATATATCCCTCCGTCTCTTGGCGTCAGTTCGAAACCGATCCTCCAAAGGAATTAGACCTTCTCCGTATCCAACAAAGAAAACTAATCCCTCGGCGATTTTGCTAAGCGCGATGTTTGCGTCGGCAAAGCCGCTCCGACGTAAGTCTGACAATAATAATTTTGGGCGGGGCACGAATTGTTCGTAATTAATTAGAGCTTAAGTAATTGTAGAGATAATACGAGCTCTACGGTATATTATTTAAATTTATATTCATGAAAAATATTTTTTTCTGTTGCAGGTGAGTTTGAAATACTGGGAACGAACTTTCAGATCTCTACGTAAGTTTATTGATAAACGTGCTTGTGTATTTTTAATTAACTTAAAGAAGGATGAAAATTTTCATTCAATCAACACCTGTGGCTTCGTAATATAATATTCAAACACTAGACTGGCGCTCTATTAATTAAGAAATCAAGCGAATTTTTGACATAAAGAGCGCCTGATAAATGAAAATCATAAATAGCCCTCGTTATATTAAATTCAAAGGAACAAGGATATTACGCGGAAACTCGTGTTTTGTAAGCCACACAGCTTTATAGATAGCATCAAAAACCCGAATTACTCTCGAGTCTAATTAGCCGTCCAATCGCCAAAAATAGGTCCTCCAAAATATTCCCCCAAAATCGCGATCTCATCTACATCAGAGCGGCGGGCTCGCGCGTCCCACCATTAAGCACGGGCCATTCACCTTGCCGGATGATCGATGGGAATCGCATCAACTCGAGCGCTCGCGCCTCGTCTACTCTCGAGCATTTAAAGTAGCCTCTCTCTCTCTCTCCCTCTCAGCCGGATGCCAATAACACGTACTCCGGGGCTTATCGGGACCATCGACTACGAATTCGCGTGTTACCCTCCTCTTTTCGGGGGGGGGGATATCGATCTGTCAAAAACCCGTCCGCAATTAAATTATCAAGGGAAACAGCGAAAGTCCCTTATCGGGCCGCGGCCCGAGATCGATCAATTATCCGAGGGGAAGAGGGATCTCGCGATGTTTAATGCAGCCTCCGCCGCTTGTATCGGCTTTACTTATCTGTATAGACGGGAGCTGCACGGATCTCGAGGCTTCTTGTCTCCCGGGCCGACGGACGGAGTCGGGTTACGTCGGCCGCTCTCTCTCTCTGTCGCTTTTGAGCGTTTTGACAAAATTGTAGATAAGTATACGTATAAGTTGCAGGGGACCGAGTTGTGATAGAGGAAGATAAATGAGATGCCGAGAGCGGGAGAATTTGATTTATTGTGATTTAAAAGTCGACGACAAGGTTATCGACTGAAATCAATGACTTGCACTATGTGGTCTAGACGCGGAGTAAGTTATTAGATGCGGTTCGAGCTTCCACGACGGAGTTCATAAAGAGAAAATTGACTTATTTAGCGGACATTCTGTTTGTGTTCACGATGGAGGTCTTCGTGGATCTGATATTTATTTACGGGAAAGTTTACTAACCCGAGCGTATTTACCTTTAGCCGTATCAACGTGAAAGTGATAAAATATTTTTAGATGACGCGATATGGCTTAATGATTATCAAACTCTATAATCTTTAACTTACAGCTGGTCAGATTATTTTCGTTATCACAGGCATATATCAGTTTCAAGAAGCAGCTGTGTGGACTATATGGACGTGCTTTGCACATCCCGCCTTGAACTTATTACTATTTCTCTAGTGGAAACTAAAGCAGAAAAAGTCTATCTCTTATTGTTTAGATACTTGAGCAAACGAAACTTGCCGTCCACTATAAAAATGAAACTTCGTGAAGATCACTTGTCTCTGATACGAAAAAATATATATCACCTGCCCTGCATAATCTTAATCTTAATCGCAATCATCGCGCCTCGCATTATTGCAGTTTGCAAAAAAAAACAAATATATATATATATATATCACTTCCGCGTTACGAACGCCTCAAACAAAAGAAGGAGACGTGCTTTCTAAAGTTTTTTATGGCGCGCCAAGAAGCGCCAGAAGAAGATATAACGATAAATAAGATGAAGGGGGCGAGATCGGATCTAAAATTTTAATAAGTAAAGCAGGAAGATAAAGCTTTATTCGTGCACTCGACGAAGTTGAAACTCTAACTGGGAGGGGTGGCTAAAAAGCACCAATTTGTATCTAACACATCATCTTCCGCGCAATTTATTCATGCGCTCGTCTAAATTTTATGACTAATACAGCGTCGCTTAGAGGATATTTTTCCTAGTCGACGCGATTCGCGAGCATTGCACTTGCTTAAGTAAAAGTATAATTACAGTATGTTATCCAAATAACTCATTTTCAAAATCTACCATTTACATTTTCCGATAATCACGCGAAAGCCACCAGCTGTACAATCCCACTAATTATCCAAAGCGACTCTGCAATTTAAAATCACTTTTCCCCAAACAATCCCGGAATACGAAACCGAGCATTAACATCAAGTAGCCATCGCCTTATTACCGCATTAAAGTCCGAAAAAGAGAGCAGACCGACAGGAGACGAGGCGAGTCGGCCGGCGCGAGCAGGGAGCCGGATGAAAAATACTCTCTCTTTCAGCGCAACAATGCGGGGGAGCGCGCACTGCTCTCGCTCTCGGCTACTGCCTTGCGTAACTGCACCGAGATCCGGGGAGTCGCGCCGCCGCGGCCCATTGAAATATCATAGCCTCGTGAGAGAAAACCGCGAGAGGCACCAAGGATTCGAGAGAGAGAGAGAGAGAGACAGAGAGTGGGGGAGGAGGCAGAAGCGGAGGAAGATTAATGGGGCTGCGGCGCGGCGAGCGATGCGGATTATTTTATTACGCGCCGCGGAATTTGTACCGAGATGGCAGATCTGGTGCACGTTGAGGGATCTGATGAATTTATGGAGAACTGACCGCGAGGAGTATCGGTTGCGTTTGGAGGCTCGTTGACGTTGTACTTCGACTGTTGGGACTTGCGTTTCTGCCCGCTGAATGTGATGGGTTTTCGAGTTCTTTTTTTCGTTTGCTAAAAATCTAATTCAGCAGTTGAATAAAAAATGTAATTTAGCTAATTTAGTTAGTGAATCAATAATATTTTATCATCAATCCACAATCTCAAAAAGCGATAACCCAGCAAAAATAAATTCACTCAAATCAATCGTACCCGAAGCATCATCAAACATTTTCCTTCAATTAAATACCTCGAGAATCTAAAAGAAGAACTGTTGCACCAAAGAAACATCGTCATCTTAAAATCAACAGAAGGTTATTGCCGCGGAGTATCGCAAAACCGGAACAATAAAACCAGCCGCGGCGAATTTCGCCCAGCTTATCAAGTGCTTCGTCAACGAGTCGCGAACGCCTCGTCGCGTGTTACCTTCCCGGAACACGATAAGCGCGCCGGCCGCGCGGCCGCCTTAGTCAGTTTCAAAATTCAAGCGCGGCAAGTTATTAGAAAACGAGGCTCGCGACACGAGGCAGCGGCAGAGAGGCTCGGGGGCAAAGTCCGAGGCTGAGCCGAGCGCGAAATCAGTGTGCTTCGTCTCACGCGGCGAAAAAAACGACCTCCCACACGCCGCTCGCGGTGTCGCCTGTCGCGGGGAACGTGAGAAAGAATGCGCTCTCTCTCTCTCTCTCTCTCTCTCTCTCTCTGAATCGCCGCTGAACGCTTATTTCGCGTCTCTCTCTCCGCGAGGAGGAGGTTAATGAGCTGCCGGCCGGGCTGTTTCGCGCGTCAAAGGAGACGCGCGAAATTTGCATTGTAATTAGCCGGGAGAGCGAGGCCCCGATGAAACTGAGATTCCTAATTGCGAGGACGGGCGACAATAAAATTAGAGGAATCCCAGTTCCCCGGACACGCTCGCTCGCTGCGAGCCGAGGTGTCAAAGGCTCGCGTATACTTGTTAGGCTTATTGTGCGCGAGTTTCTTACGAATTCCGTGAATAGGACGATTATGCTAACTGCGCACTTGGCGAAAGCTTTGTTTCGCGCTCTTGATATTTAAGAATTTCAGCCAATTGCCGTAAGAAAGTTTCGAGTGCAGAGCGACGAAAATATTAATAATCCGAGAAACATATAATACGCGAGCAATCAAAATTTCGCAGCCAAGAGAATGGAATGGAAAGGATCCCCGTGAAAAAATCGAAAATAACTCACGCACAGCTCTCCGAAAGCGAGTAGGCAACGCGGCTAAAACGAATTTCCCGCGAGAGCGAAAAGCGATCTTAGCCAACGGTTCCCAGCGCCGGACTAATCAAGAGCGAGAACGCGCTAATCGCGGCACGTAGCCTCCTCTCCTCGCGCGCGTCCACGCCGTGCATACATCGCGGGGCGAGTCACGGCGCGCGCTCGAAAAAGCTCTCCGCGCCGATCGAAATATCCCGCTCACGAGAGGGGCCCGCGATAGCTAATTCCCCCGGCATCCGAAAGGCGTGAGAGCCACTGGGCGGGTCGCTCTCGGATCTCAATTTCGCGAGAATCGTATTCTCCCAGCCGCGGCGGCGGCGGCGTGCACGTGCCCGCGGTGCTGCTGCTGCTGCCGCTGCACCTTGCCCTCTCTCTCGCTCTCTCTCTCTCTCTCACGTACCTGTGCGCCGCGCGAGAGGCACGTATCGGAGGAACAGCGCGCGGTGTATATCGTGCCTAAATAAGCGTCTGCTGGAACGAACGCAGGGAGCTCTTCTCTTCCTCGGCGGACTTTCTCACTGGCCGCGCGAGAGAGGATGAATAAAGCCCGGCGAGCCGACGGGCTTTGTGGATGCGAACTGGGGGGGGCGATGCCTGGACATTACCTACTTAACTACGGGAAGTTGTTGTGATACTCGCTGTCTGGGTAAACACGGGCGACAGGCCCGCCGAGGCCCGGGATGAGATAATGATGCCGCGGTAATGCGCGGGTAGAAAAATAAATATGGAGAACACAGCTGTCATAACGGCAGGACGTACGAGCGAGAAGGTAGAATAATAAGAAGCGAATTAACCTCGGGACGAGAAAATCTGCTTTTGCGTTCTCGCGAGACTGAAAAGTGATATTTTGGACGTACGCGGTTTGAGGACGCGCTTAATATTTGATTGATTAATAAATCTTGAAAGTGAAGATTTTATTAAGAAATCAAGTGGCAGCTTAAGTAAATTAAATTTTTACTTATCTCATTAAAGTCTATATTTAGTAAAATGAAAATAAATAAAGTAACACTTGGTACATTTTAATAAAAATATCATTTATTTACCGACACGCTGATCGGCCCCGGAGTGGATAAATATTGTTTTACAAATTATCGAGCCCGCGACAGATCGATTAAAAGCACAATTAAACGGAATGAAAAAGAAGCACTTATCGCTTTACCTCGATGTTTACAAAAATGAGCGAAGTTACGAGGAGAGCGAACGAATGTAAACACGAATTCTCGAGCAGGCCGGAGATAAGATCGGAATCCTTTTTTCTGGCAATTATCCCGGCTCTCTCTCCGCGGCTTTCGGCGGCGCGGAAATTTGCTTCGTGAAAGGCGCATTAGTCGGCGCTCCCGGGCACAAAGAGAACTTTTCCCCCGCGCGTCCGAAATCTACATCTAAATCCAAATCTAAATCTCCCCGTAATCTCTGCCGGCCCGAACTGAATTCGCGGCCGATCCCCGCAGCGGCGAGGACCTTCACTCTCGCCTGGATTCTGGAGAGCTTATCCAAGGGCCGCCTGGTCCCTCATCGATACAGTCGCGCGACGACGACGAAGATCGAGTCTGTATGTGTGCGGGAGTGTGAAATTCTGATCTCCGGCTGGCTGGCAGGAGAGGAGGGTGGAGGAGCGGCTGATCCCACCGCAGCCGCGGTTCGACACCTTCCAGAAGGTCTCTCTCTCTCTCTTCGATCGATAATCCCCTGGCCTCGTTGCGCCTCTTTCGCTGGATAGTCCGCCGGCGCTTATTCTGTCGGGCTTCCTCTCGTTGATTAATTTAGTTAAATGGATGTTGCGCGGATGAGACGACGGTGGTCCTTGTTTTAAAAATCCGGGAATATCATTGAGGTCGGTTGTGACCTGTTAATTTGAGAATTGCTGTTAATAGTTGGTTGAAAATTACTGATAAAATCTTTATTTTTTCAACCTTAATTTCTGATTTTAAGCAGCGGAAGTTGCACAATAATTGTATATATTTTTAAGATTGCCTTGCATTCTTGAGCTTATTTAAGGAGAGTAATTAAGGCACTGATAGAAAACATACCCATTGGGAATGTTTTCAAGGTCTATTGAAAAGAATATCGGTGTATCGAGTGTCGCCTCACTTCTGAGAAGGATGGCTTACACCGCACAAAAAGGGGATTCCAAAGGATTCACTGACATTTCTCGAGAACTTGCTTTATATTCCGTTTTTACAAGCCCTTACTTTATATAGCCTCCAGTTCTAAAAATGTCCTTGACCCAATTGCAAATATTTCTGTTAAACCGATTCAGGAATTCCCACCGTAAAGTATTTTAAAAAGCCAGAAAATTGAATCTTTCTCTTTTGGATGTAATGATTCGATTCGATCCCTCGGCACATAACGGCAACGTTAAAGCATAGCCACCGTCCATTTATTACCTTATCTCGAGAAACAACATAATTATCCTCGTCGCTCTCTCGCGAGTCGTTGGCAATCAAGGAATTTAACGCTCAAACAAAACGCCGTGCGGCGGCTATACACATCCACCGGCTCCTCTCATCTTCTCCCTCCTCCCTGTGGCGAATCGGTTTCAGGAACGAGCGCGCGGACTAGGGCTTCGAGAGAGAGAGAGCGGTGGGAACGGTACACCGAAACCCGACGTGTGCACGCGACGCGAGAGCGAAAAAAGACGGCGGCGCGGTGCATCCTCGACTACCCCCCCGAATTCTCTCCCGACGAAAGCGGATCCCCGGGATTAAGCTCTCGGAGTGCGCGCGGGAGCTTTTTCGGGGATCGGGGACACGTTGCGGAGCGACGACACGTCTGCCCGATCGTCCTTTCGACGTTTCAATGGGATTCCCCGGAGATGCGCGAGGACGACGAGAGAGAGAGAGAGAGAGAGAGAGTTTCGCTTTCTTTGGCCCTTTTTCTTCCCCCCGCCCGCCGAGGGGGTGGAGCGCGCGGCGGCTTTGTTGCCCGGGCGAGGAGTCGGCGTTATTGCGTGAATTCTTTGCATTTACATGAATTTTCTCCGGGGTTTCGCGAGGTGGAAAAGCTTTTGTTGCAAAGGTAGGTCGCCCGGGATTTCATTTTCGTTTGTAAGCAGTCAAAGGTGGGTTAAGTGTACGTCTGAGATTCTGCGGGGAAAAAACTGCGGGGAGATTTTCCTCGTTTGGAAGCGGCTTGCAACCGTTTTGTAATTTAAATATTAAAAATACGCGGTAAGCCTGTTAAGTTGGAAAAAAAGAAAAATTTAATATCTTTTTACCATTTGCGCGAGAGTACTCCGCTCGTAAAAGGGCCTTAAATTCCAGTCATGAAAGACCAATTTCATGATACTTACTCTCCCATTTATATGAAAAATCTCATTTTAAGAAAATTATTACCTTATTACGTCGCGGCGCTTTATGATACTTCATATTTTATTGAATGAAAAGTCGTACAGCTACAATAGAATATATAAAGATTTGCAGCCTGCTTTTAGCCGCGAGTCCTTTAAAAAAGGAATCCCTTAAATTATGTATAACGCCGCCGAAAGAGCTGCATCGTAAAGCGCGACCTCGCATAAAGCCCTGGAAGCGCGGGCAGCCACTCCGGAAGTCGAAATTCTGCTCGCGAAATTTTGCCGGGCCGCGGACGCAAATTCTCACGCGAGCCCCTCGTAGATATGGCCGTTTCTCGCTCGAATATCGGGCCCACATTCGACGTCTCACTCGTTCGACCGCCGTTTCCTGGGGGGCATAATGGCCCTTAATAGCGTTCGCGCGGCCTGCCGGTTATACGGTCCGAATCGTCGCGGAGAGGGGTCATATTTTTATTCATTCCGCGAGAGAGAGAGGATCGCCGCGCGGTATTTACGAGCCTCCGCGGCGCCGCTGCATTGATATTCCGACCGCACTTCCGGCAAACTCTCCTCTCTCTCTACTCTACTCTACTCTTTTTTTTATCTCTGTTTCTCACTTTGGCCGGCCTTTATTTCTGCCATTTTTCTCCTTTACCTCGCGACGTTTTGTTCGCTCTCGCGGCCGTCTCGGCCTGTGTACGGAAATTTCGCGAAATCAGAAGAAATGCATACATTTTCTGTTTCACGTTCGTTAATTAATTATCTTCATTTTTTTAACAAGATGTTTTCAGATAAAACAATTATTTTCCTTTACAAGCGTCTCATGTAAATATTTAGGTAATAATCAAGTATTTTTATTCGCTTATTTGTACCGCAAGAAAAGAAAACACAATAATTAAATTAAAAACATCGCGTATACCTCGGAAATTTAACGAAATAAAAGAAGCAACTAAAACATTTGCACTCTTAATTAAGAATCGTTGAACGCTTAACGATACAAGACAAACAACCTCCCAAACTTCCATCCCGTCCAATCGTCTCTCCAACAATCAGATTCTCGAAAAAGAAGAAGCTCCCCTTCCCCCTTTTCTCGGTCTGAACCGCAGCAACTCGGTGCAGCCTCCGTCTTTGCATCCTCTTTTTCTCCCGTCTCATTGAGCCACTCGAGATCCTCCTCCTCCTCCTCTCTCCCGTCCGCCGGCGGAGGATTACAGCGGTGGAAGCAGCCGCGCTGGCGGAACCGATAATTTTTCGCTCGCCTTTTTTTCCGTTCCCTCGCGCGTCGCGTCGCGGCCGCGCGCGCATCAATGGGGGGATCGACGTACACCGGAGGCGCTACGGCATTCTTGCGTATCTCCCTTTTTGCGGCTTTTCTTTCCCTCCCTCCCGGTGAGTCGCGCGACACCGCAGAAAACTGGTACATAAAGCAGCGGCGGCAGCAGCAGCAGCAGCAGCAGCAGCACGCGATGCTCCGCGCCAAGCTTTAAAGAACGGAACTCTTAATGGGCTCCCCTTTTCTTTCACTCAAAGTCAGCGAGCTCGATTCGAGACGTAGATTACGCGGCTTCTATATAAGCGATCGCCGGGCTTTAATGGCTCTCGTTCGCCTCGGCGTTTTGCCTATTCCGTATGCCGAAGCGCTTCGGCTTAAGTAATTAATTAGGCCGTTTTTTTCTTTTCTTTTTTTTTTTTACTTCATCCGCCGCCGAGAGCTTCTTTCTGGGCTTGATTTATTAATTTCTCTGCAGTTTCTTGATTGTAACATTGTCTCTGGCTGGCGTCGCTTGTTTATTTATGCGGATCACGGATTGAATTATCGCCGAGCATTTAAACAATATGTCATTATATTAATTGTAATTTATATTCGGTTCTCATTGGCTGCGCGATCGCCGAGTGTATATGAATACGATAAATATTATACTAAGTCGCGCTATTCTGCTGTCACGTTCATTCGCAGTATTCATTCTTTACAAATTCTATACAGCTTTGTGACTGTGGGTGTTTCATTGCACTTGTATTCAAATTATTTCACAATACGTTCGATAAACGTTACCAATCATAATTATGAAATTATTACTTAGTGTAGGTGTATACTCGGCTTCTCTGTGCGAACAGCCGTTTCCATAATCTCCGAACGTAAATCTATTCTAAAGTTCTTCTTATAAATTTTTAATCAAAACTATTGCCACTATTACCGAAGAACGAAATATTTCAAAGCGACCCCCGCAAGAAAGTCCGATTTCTTCCCAGAAGTGCATCTCCGCCTTAACATTATCCTCAGTCAAAAACACTTAAAATTCTATCTCACTCGGTGCAAAAAGCGGCCGATCCTCTCGGCGTCGGCCTCTCGGCTTTGGCGATAAAAAAGCAAAGTCGCCGCGCGCGGAAAATAATAGTCTTCTCGCTCGCTCGGGCGCGTGCGCGAAAAAGCCCTTCGGGAGGGCTTATACGTATACTCGCGCGCCGGTTAATTATCGCGGCTGCGGCGGCTCTCGCGATTTTTCTCTCTCCTCTCTCTCTCTCTCTACCCCGGCCTTTTTTCTTTCTCTCTCTCTCTCTCTCGCGCATCGATCGGCCCCGGCCCCGAATCTCATTACGCTCGCGGCGCTTTATTTATGTTTCCTCGGGGAGCGGGATTCCTGCATTCGCCTCTCTGCCGCGCCGTCAAGGCTCGCGCTTTAAACGGCCTATGAATTTTGATCGTTCGCTGGGGAGAGTCGCGCGCGCTCGCTCGCTCGCTGCATTCTCGCGCAATCGATTCGGATGTATAATGAGAATAGCTCTATCGGCTCGAAAGAACTTGCCGGGGGGCTCGGTTTTTGTCCTCCGGGCCCGGAGTGCGATTTTAATTGGCACGCGAGGGGATCTGGCTTTTTGAGGCGATGGATTTTTAGGTTGGGAAAATTAGTTTTTTTTTTCATATGGCGTTACTTCGATTTTTCCAGGTTTTTGAGGTGGAAAATTTGAATATTGTAATTGGCTTGATTCGTGCAGTGAATATAATGCAATGATTTTATAAATGCATCGTTGAATTCACTTATTAGCTAATGTGTGAAAATTTAAGTAATTAAAAAATTCCTTTTTTCTATGGAAACTAAAATATTCAAGTAGGAAATGTGCGTTAAGAATAGATGCACTACATTTAAAATAGAATAACTTTATCTTTATCCCTCGGAAATTGTCTTCTACTTTCAATACATTTTATATTTATACCGAAAATTAAAAATTATAAATTAACGCTCAAAATTCATTATTTAAAGATAAGTCAGCTGCAAAAGTCCGCTTCGTCAATTAGCCCGAGAAAGCACTCCTCCGTCCATAAATAACTCCAGCGTCCTCCTAAGCATCGGTTTCAGCTCTCCTAATTCCCGACGAGCGCGAAGCGCGCGCGCGCGTCTCGTATCTCCTCCCCGAACCGGATCTCGGTTCCCGAAAGAAAATCAGGCGGCTTCCATCGACGGCCGGTGCGTGTCGGCCGGCCGTTCTGGACTCTCTCGCTCGACGGTAAAGGCGTGCGTTATCGGCCCGCTTTTATCGCTGTCGCCGCGCGATTAGTCCATTAGCGGGGCGCGCATTCGCGGAATTTCCAGCGAGCGAGGGATGTGAACGCGTGTCGCGAGAGAGAGAGAGAGAGAGAGAGAGAGAGGGTGAGAGATAGGATCTGCCGCGCGCAAGAGAGAGAGAGAGAGGCGGACACGCGAGACTACCACCGTCGGCCTGATACATATTTAATGACCCCCCGCGCCGTTAACGCTTCTCTCGTTAGTTCTCGCCTCTCTGCCTCGCCGCGGGCTCCGAGTTTTTCTCGACCCGCAGCGCCGGATGCCTCGCGCTTTTTAGCAGAGAGAGAGAGAGAGAGAGAGAGAGAGAGAGCTGGAAGAGCTGCTGATGGAATTTGATCTGCGATGCGCTTCTTTTGCGCACAAAGAAATCTTTTGAAATTATTACCTGTGGACTTAAATTAATTTCCTTCTGTTTTTTTAGGATTCATTTATCTGTCGGTAGTTGTGAGGAAAAAGCGTTGCTTTTCTAGAAGAAAAACCTCATGTAAAAGATGTGAAATGGAAGATGATTATTATAGAATTTCATGGCAAAAGAAGATTTAATTTCGTTTAGATTTAATCAAACAAACAATGTTTGGTTCATGTTTTTAACGATAAATTATTAAAACTGAATTTTTTTTCAATTTACGCTTCGGTCATTTTTTCACTGCCTATTTATGTACCAACTCGCTTATCGGATTGTCACAAACTTTAGGATCCTTCACCTAAAGCAAACTGTCCAATTTTAGGTAAATAGCCCAATCAACTAAGGAATTCGAATCTTCTCTCGCTCTCTCTCTCTCTCTCCTTTGCCTCGCGGATCAATAAAGAACCAATCAATGAAAGTGCCGTTACGAAACTCACTCCATCGGCAACATATCACTATAACTCGTTCGAAAAGAAAAAAAATAGACCAAAGATAGAAGAACTCAATGCGCGTCTTATCTAATCCTATTCCGTTGCCCATCCCCGGCTCTCCTTCCTCGCGAGAACCTCGCGATTTCTCGGAAATTCCATTACGTAATCTGCCGTCTTCGTCAACAATGTATAGAGAAAGAGTGGAGGAGTTACTTTTGCTCGGCAAAAATATATAAAAGGGATTCTCTCTTTCCTGGAACGGCTGCCTTATAGATCGCCCTAATACTCTTCTACTTGTGTAGCAGAGCTGATAACTTGGATTTCAATAAAACCGACTTTTTATAAGTTGCTGATTTATAAGGTACGATAAGAGATAATGTCATAAATTTTATTGATTCTTGGAAAGGGATCAGATTAATGTAACTATTCATCACCGTGCAGTATTTTCTTATCAAATTAGTTCGAATAATGAAGAAATATAGATAATAAGAAATTTCTTAATACATAAGTGAAATTCGGATAAAGTTTTTGGATTAATCAATGAATTATTTTGACAGATGTCATTCGAAATTTAGTAGGTCAAAAGGAAAAAAAAAATTAGAATTCTCTCTCATTGGGAGTTCACGTTCTGCCCCAGAAAATTCGGTAAAAAAGCCGCCTACCTCTCGCACTCGGAGGCACTTCCATCGACACGCCAAAATGCAAAAGATCGAGAAAACACGCGGCGGCAGATCGACGTCAACAGCTCTCCACGCGCATCGACAGCTGCGTGGCGCGCCTCTCCCCCAAGGGAAAGAGCGGAGAGCGGAGAGATGACGACGTTGAGCGACACGTCCCACATATCGAGAGGAAAAAGTGAGGGGGGGGGGGGAGGGGGAGTTCGTCGCCGTGGGAGGCGCGAATACCGAAATTCCGCTCCGCTCTATTCCCTCGCAGCACTCGGAAAATTAAAGCGCCGAGCTCCGAACTTCTTGCTCGGCCCCGAAATATATAGGCTCGCGAAAGAGTAACAACGACTGGAAAAAAAAAAAAAAAAAAAAAATACCGGGCGGGGGATAAATTTAATTTTCGCAACCGTCATTCCCAAGGTGTTCCTAACGGAAGCCGGACCATTTTCATTTCTGCGAGCTCTGTGTTCAACTACTACAGTCGAGTAATTCCCCCGCAGAGTTTTGCAGCGCCGCCGCCGCCGCCGCTGCACGTCTGCTGCCACGGACACTGGCAACTACACTGACTGCCGTCTCGCGCCGTATAGATATAGATGCATTGTATTAAAGTTTCTTTCGGTACTTTGTTCAGCTCTGTCTCTGTCGGTGGGTCTGCCGCCGCTGCTGCCGCTGCTGCTGGCTGCTCTGGGGCTCTCAATTATTCTACGGCTCTAATTTGAAGGGGATACTATAACGCGCCCAAGTCCGCCGGCACAATTATGGAAATATGAGGTGTATCGAGAGCTGTCCGTACTCTTTCGGAGAGCGCTTCGACGGTAGAAAAGTCTTTCATTACTTTTTCATTTGCAGCCGGGAAGAATGTCAAAGTGTTTTCGCGGAAAGTGGTTAATGGGATGGAAGTCTTGCGTTAAAGTTGGGAATTTCATATTAAATTAAGGGGTTTGTTTTTTTTTTATTTTCTTTTTGATCAATGTTAAAAATTAAAATAAAAAGATAATTTTCAGGTAGTATTTTTTTTTAGAAAAACGACTTTTACATCGTTTAGAACACATAAGCGTTTTGTCACGATTCACGGAAAAAGTATTTACATCAAAATAGTCGTAGAATTTTTTATATTTTAATGAAAAAAAGGAAAATATTTTATTTCTTTACTAAAAAAGTCATTGGCAGTTAGCTTCCTCCGAACTAATTTATTGTTCCATTATTATCTCGTTTGTATTATTAATTTATTTTCATGTGTCCATTTTAGAATTTATTGAACAGCTAACAAAATTTAAATATAAAAGAAATAAAAAAAATATTTAAAGTTCTAAAAAACAGAAAAACACATAGAAAACTCATTTTTTTCGGTTTTCAGCTTTTTTGATCTCGATTTCGCGCCAACTTGAATAAAAATCATCCACTAAATCAAACTTTGTACAAGTCGTATAAGAAAATAATTTCAATACAAGAGCAGAAAGGTGATTTTAACATGGCGTTACCTTTTCACACCATCTTCGTTTTGAAATAAATTAAATAAAAATTTCAAATAAATTTAATTTCTCTAATTGTATTTTATTTAAACTATATTGCTAACTAACGTAAAAAAATCATAATAAAATATGACATTACTATGTTATATATTTAATCGCGATACCATACATAACTTAAAATCGTTATAAAACAAAAACTAGTAGATGAACTTC
>UCOM01003408.1:0-18151 GCA_900474385.1 Ormyrus pomaceus | reverse complement strand
CTACCTTAAAATACAGTTATAACCGTTTTTTCGAACAACTCCAAAAATTACTATCACAATGCTTCCTCTAGGAGGAAGCAATAATTTGACGCAGATTTTTTACATGACCAACCTTCATAAAATCAGTAATATTTTAAATATTACTTTCACCACAGTAAGAGACATACATGTTATAAAGTACAACAAAATGCACTTGAAAAATTACTGCCCACGCAGTAATTCAAATGGATCTGGAGCCCGGTAAAAATTATCTTGGTGTACAGGTATCAAGCTCGGTGACATGAGGTATAACAGACTTGTCCAAAACACGCTTCTGTTCGTGTGGCGCGGTTGCGTTTTTGCCCCTTTTTCTGGACAAAATTGAGGTGCGGCATAATTTTTGTAAAATTTAATAGTAAAAATATTTTTAAATAGAATTCAATAAATATAATAAAAAATAGGGTATAGATAAAGTTTACCGTAAGTTTAATCGTATATTTAGACATTTCTTTCCTTCGATGCAAAGTTTCAGAAATCACTGTTTAATTATTTATTAAAAAAAATTATTTGTACTCACTAATTTTTCAAAGGCAATAAAAGAAACACAATGATTGGGATTTATTGCGCAAAAATTTCGGGCTCCTTGCTGCTTTAGGTACCAGTGCTCTGCATTCATTACGAAATGCAGAGATGTAGATTTTCAAAGAGGATTACGTGAATAACGTAGCTTGCGAGTCTACGGGGAAATTCGTTTTGGCGAAAAAATGAGAATCTGACTTTAACCGCTGTCGGTATACCTTATTTAGCATTTCAAAAAAGAACATTAATCATGATATATTTCAGTTTATCCTTTCAATTTTATGGAACGCGAAAAAATGTGATGAAAACCGTCGCAAACGAGAATGTAAATTGGGCCGGCAAAAATATGAATTTATCAAAAATGGATAAAATTATTAATATTATACATTTAAAAAGATTAAAATTATATAAGCCTCCCAAAAATACTGACATCTATTATTTTAATTAAAATAAGCTACTTAATTTTTTTAAAGTACAAAGTATTAATTTATACCTTTTAACAAAGGTGTATGTATAAGCAAGTATAAGTTTCCGAGCGTCATCCAATTTTTAGTAGTCTATAATTGTTAATAATTATTCTTTCTCTTTTCAAATTAAAACTAATCTTTTTGAAGTAAAATAAATGTATTTTTCTCTTAACTTTTTCTACTTATTATAAAATAAAAAATTGTTTGGATTTCCAACAATTATTTCTTGTTGGTAAATTAAAAAAAATGTAAACAAATCAATCACATCTTTTTTAACATTCTTCTATGTCTAGGGCAGTTTTGACGCTCGCGATAAGACGACCGAGTGCGGAACACGGAAGGCGGTTCTGTGTGTGTGTGTGTGTGTACGTATTATACGAAGCTCTCGTTAGCGCAATTGTCAGCCTCGCTCTCAGCGTAATCGGCCTGCCGGCCTCCAAGCCGACTCGCCGCTTCTTCGGAAAGCCCTTGCAAAATCACCCCGGCTGCGTGCATTTCCCGCTGCTGCGCCCGCGAACGTCTTGCTCCGAGTTATGCTCTTTTACGGCTGAGGACGTATATACTCTACTTCTCGGAAAATACTCGCAAATATAGTCGCGGACTTCTTGGCTCTTTGGAAAAGCGAGCGACTGGGGGATGGAGTGAAATTGGGATAAGTTTTTGATGTAACGATGAATTACAGGTTTGGTCAGTGGATCTAAATGTTCGAAGTAGCATTATAGGCAGTGCCGCCTTTAAAGCTTTTGTGGTAGGAGCCTTTTAGGAAGGTCTTGAGGAGTGGGATGAGCCTGCGCGTTTTGGGTGCCCGTCCGACTAGTCGCTAGGTGGAGTAGCGCGGATTTGTCGCGCTCGCTAGCAGACCGGTCGAGGCTCAGAGATATAGGTATCCGCGCTCGGTGAGGATACTTATTGACGTCTGGGATAAGGGTTGTTCATCGACAGCCCCACTGACGAGTCCGGTGGACAGCCCTGAGATGAAATGCCTGCAGGCTTCCTCCAACCTCCCACAATAGTATTAATTTAAAGTAGTCGTTAGTATAATTACTTAAACTTTAAGGGGGTTATTGTGCTACCTTACTTTTGTTATACTCCCCACCTCTCCAATTCCGAAAGAACTTTTGGGAATGACTGTTCATATACACATAACCGCACCTGTCCGCACCGGAAATATAAATATAGTTATAGTTTCCTATAATTTGTAGGTTTTAGTTAATTTATTAAAGTTTAACTTGAAAGGCGGATGTTTGTTCAGAAAGTCCATCAGAAATTCAAATCCTTTTTGAGAAATGCAGATCTTTAATGGTTCGCTGGAGTTATTTTACTTTGAATTTGCATAGTATTACACATTTAAATAATTCCAGGTTTTTAAATTCCTAATAATTCATATTTAGACTCAATATTTCATATAATAGTCCTTTCACAAATAACAATTTTCCTTTTTAAAATGCGAAGATCGATAGAAGTATAAAGCTTTTAAAAGCTCCATTTAATAATACCCTCCGTGAAAGAACCTTAATAAGCAGAAATGGAATCAGCAATCAGTTCCTCCTTAATTACACAGAACTATATACCGAAGGCCGTTTTAATAATATTATACCGTCGCGAAAAAAAAGAAACCGTAAAAAGCAGATCCGAAGTAAAGAAAACACGAAACGGCTTTAAAACCCTACAAAAACCCAATTTTCAGCGGACGAAAAGCTCGCGGAACAACAAAAACCGAAAACGAAGAATGGAAGCTTTAGGCGAAGGCAAAAACGCGGCGTCCGCTCAAATGAACTTCTTTTATGCGTGGTGCGCGAGATTAAAAGCCGTTTACAGGTCCTGCACACTTGCGGATCGAGCAAATCCCTCGCGGAAGTGCAATATTGCAGCGCGGATCGGCGCAAGGGACGGCGAGGATTGGCGTGTAGGGTGAAAGGCTGCGCGTGAAAAGTATAATCTCGAAGACCGACGCAATATCTCGTATATTCGCGCGGAAAAAGGTCAACTTTTCGAATGAATAAGAGTCCGCTCTTTGGGAGATCCTTGTCGTTTTTTCGGATTAAAAAGTGAAAGCTCACTTTCGAAATTGCAATATATGGGGATGTTTAAAAATGCAGGTTTTTTGCTTTATTTTTTTCAATAACAAAGTATAAATTATTATTTTTCTATTTTGATAAGTTCTACGTAAAAATCAGTTATAATTAATATAAATCTGGATTACAAGATTCCTATATCATATGGCAGAATGATTCCTCCTAAAAAAGCGCACAATACTATCTAGATGAACAATACTTAAAAGAGGCAGAGAATTGCCGCAATGGTGAAAATAAAGAAAACAATGGGAAATGGCAAGGCTTTGCGTTGACCAAGCTATTAGGTCAAATTCAACGCGGGCGGAAGGCCGGCGTGATGACCGGAAGCTGTAGGCAACGCGGCGCATTGCGAGCGTCGCGACCACATTTAGGTGTGCGTTGCCGACGGCAAATCCACACCAATTTCCTTGTTACTGGAATAGTTTGCGGCCGAGCGACAATATTTGCTTATTAGCAATTGTAAATGCGAAATTGGTTCGATGCGTTCCGCGGGTAAAGATTTGTATAGTTTTATTTATTTTTTTTTTACGTTTTTATTGACAATTTCGAGCGCTGGTAGAATCGTTGAGAAGTTTTTAGCTAATTTTAAGCCAGTTCTTTAGTTAAAAATGATAGAACGCTATTTATTGTCATTATACTATGATTTGCTATTATTATCAAATAATTAAATGTTTGCTCATGAATATTTTACTGTATTGCTAATAATTATCGGATTCGGAGCAAGGTACTTTAAGAGGGAGCGAAGAGGGACTAATAATCTTTGATGGTTAAAAACAAGAGCTTTTAAGGTAAAAAGGGATACTTTAATATGCGCAGGACTATGCCTTTTTTTATACTCGTTACAATTTTTTTTATACATTCTTTCGCATATGTTTACAATCATTGTTTTTCTAACTTCCAACCTTTAACTTCGAGGGGTATACACAGGAATGACTCCAAGTACAATAAATTCATCGAGGAGCAAATAGTACGTTAGCGATCGGAGCAAAGGATTTAATTTTCTACTAGGATGGCTTTTAACAATAAATATATATGTATATATAAAAGTAATAAAGTTTTGTAAAACTCAATGCATATATTACGTAAACAGAATCTAAAAAATTAAGGTAAACTTTATTGATTTTGCAATGGACAGTTAGTACATAAAAAAATATTAGACACGTCATTTTTTTATATATGTTTGCATGAACTGATTCGCCGATTTAAGAAGTGAAAACCACCGATAAAGAAGTTGTGCTTTATCAGTAGTTTCCATTGCAACTATTTTCAAAGTAACCTTGATTTATTTTAAAGTTTAGCTTCTTGCACAACTCCAAAGATAATGCCAACTTCGTGAGTCGATTAATAGAACGTTTGACGAATATTTTTTAAATTCCATTCGACAATACAATTTTTAATGTAATGCAGCGTATTGCAAAATCAAGAAAATCGATAATTTAAACTGCGGGCTACTTCCCTTGTATAACTTACATTAGTATATAACTATAAAATTCGATAGTTTTGCAAACATTTGCAAATAACAATTTTCTACAAGAACAAATTCTCTTAATTAACTATTGATGAAAGCTATGAAAATTTTTAGTCCTTGCAGTTCTTAAGCACTTTGCTGCATTCCTGTTTGTGAACTCTTTGAGTATAATCCCTGCAGGGTCTTCCGCCATTTTGAGGATAAACCTGTGCAACAAAACATCCATCGTCAAATCGTCATTGTATAATTCACAAAATATTTGTTAAAAAAAAAAAAAAAAAACATTATTTCTACCTTAATTCTTCTTTCTCTCGTTCGAATATCGCGGCAGTGTTTACAGGTGGTCCATTCCGTCCACTTATCCAACTCGCAATCGACACGAGCACCTAAAAATTACAAGTCGACGACATCAATTCTCTGCAACAACGAGTTACCTTTACAATTAACATTACCGTGAATTACGCAAGCTTCATTGCACGCGCTCAGATCGTTAAATCGGTTTCTGTTTCCCCTGCATCCAGAGTACTTGAAGATCGTGCACTTCTGTTCATCGCTGTTGTAATAGTACTTATGCGAGTTGTCGTGGCTGTTGTCCGAACATTCTCCCTCGTCCGCCGGCAGAAGGCAGTAAGCTAAAAAGGCAGAGAAGTCATGGAATATACGTCGTATCACGTGCGTGCAGTGCAATTTAAAACTGGGAATTTGTTCCCAGGACAGTTTAATAATCCATATCGTTCACCTGGCCTCTCTCCCTTTTTCGTGTCGTCGGTGGTCGCGACCGGGCTTTCGAAAGCTTTCGCCGGCGACTGTTCGTCCAATTTCGAGACCGGCTCTTCAACTGTGAAAATCTCCTCTCCCGTGCAATCCTCGGACTGGTACAAGCACATGCTGTTCCCGTAGTCCGTGTCGTTTCCCTTCACGACCCTCTTCAGATGTTCCTGAAACATTTTTCCCAGTAATAATGAGAATTGCATTAAATTAAACTCGATCGAAATTGCGATCAAGCCGCACTGCTCGCTTTCAATCCACACCAATTCGACAGGCGTCAATCCGAGCAAACGCGTACCTTGACAGTTCTGTATCGAACCCTGTTTCCATTACCCTGCGTCACGGAGCAAGGAGTCCACTCCAGCCAAGGATTGTATCGATCCTCGTCGCAGATCTGAAAGCAGCGAGATATGTAACGTAACGAAAAGCTCCGGGAAATCCGTCGAGTCGAAAAAATTGATGGAACAGCCGACAAACCCCGTCGATGTCGGGACAGGGCGGGTTGCCGCAGTCCATCCTCTCCTCCAGTATGATAATCCCGAACTTCTGCTTGCACTTCTCGGCGTTGTCGGCCCACTTGAAGGTGCGGAAGCGCTGCTTGTTCTCGAAGCCGCACATACTCTGGCACTGGGACCATTCGCCCCACTCGGTCACCAGGCAGTCTTGCTTCGTCACCTCCTTCTCGCTGAGGAGCGAATTGTTTTTTCGTCAGCGATTTTCAATTGGCTCTGAGATGGGTTTAAAACGCGCTTACCAGGAGGCGAAGACGCCGAAGCAGGTGAGGTGTTCGGTCAGCGGCTCCGAGCAGTTTTCCTCGTTGTACGTCTTTATGTAAGTGCGACTTCTGCTTTTTATGCCTTTTCCGCATTTTACCGAACAAGCGCCCCATGAACCCCATTCGGAGACGCATTCTAGAAATGTAAGAGTGTACATTAAATTATTAACTGAAATTTATGCTAAAATTTTACTTGTTTAAAATAGGAGAACGCAAACGACACCTTCTTGATCCACGACGATGAATTGACACTGTTTTTCGGAGCCCTGCAGGAGATTTAGAGTAATTCTAGCGAGGGGTCGAACGTCGTGCGTATTGTTGGTTTTATCATAAAACGGTGACTCTATACCATCTATTGGCGGAGGGTAAGTCATGTTCAACCTCTCTATCATTCCTGGAGGATCCGTGAATTCGATTAGATCCTGTTGCAAACAAGTGCATTTGAAAAATTTTTAATTCGATAAAGTTCAATGTCGATATAATATTCTGCAGCGTGAAAGATTCTTAAAAGAAATATGAGCTCCTAAAATTGTAATTACCTCGTACACTGTGCCGTTTCTGACTCCTACGTCAAAAGGATAAAGGTTCAAAACTTTACTTTTTGCCCAGGAACAATCAGGCCGACACAGTTCTAGAGAATTTATGCCGATGAACCAGTCCGGAGATGGATCTATAAACGAGCATTTATGTTGAGTATAAAACCATAAATAAAAAGTTTGAAAGAAAAATTTATTAATTACCAATTCTAGAAACCAAGGATACCACGTGCTTGTCTCTGCTTACTCTCACGTAAGCGTAAGACTGTCTAGTCTTATTTTGAAAATTGACCCCTCGAAATTTTATAAACGTGCCTATATTGTTTTTCTGTCGAAAGAGGAGGTTTAATTCGTTCAACAATTTCATTCGAGCGATGCGACAAAATAAATACTTACATTGGCTTTCAGCTCTAACTCCAGATCTACAGTATAGCCGTTCTCGGCGAACTGTTTCATACCGTCGGTGGCGTTGGTGTAAGGCGTCCAAAACTCGTAGTCGTGTCTGTGGGAGGCTCCGATCACAGTGGGAAAGACGGCCAGCCATTCTCTTTTCGGGAAGGACTGGAAAACACGGAAAATGTATATTCTTTGCTCGGATGTCGATCGGTTAAAGCTGGATGAAACTTATTTACTTTCGGATGTGTGTACCTGGACCAGAGTCCCTCGAAGATCAGCTCGTACTTTCCTTCCTGGCAAGCGCAGCAGTTTCTTAAAATCTCCCCTGGATCGTCAAGCTCGACTCTAGGGTCTTGGCAAACTGTTACGTTCGCCGTGTGATATCGCAAATCGGTTTCTTTCACTACTGCTCTGAAAATTTAAATTTTTAATTAAGCGTTAAACCTGATAAATTAATTACATATTTTTCAACAATAAATACAATCAGGGACTTCATGTGATTTGTCATGATAAACAGAACAGTTGAATTCGCTACTTATTATACAAAAACATTGTTTGTGCATTATTATACACTGAGGGAAATTATTGTGTTAAAATTACTATTACCTCGGTAATCGAAGAACATACTGCCATATTTACAAAAATATTGAACGATTATTTCATAAATTTTACTATTTAAATAGTTATGAAATAATCGGTAAATATTTTTAAAGTAACTTGTGAATATAGTAAATATGGCAGTATGTCCTCCGATTACCGAGGATAATAGTAATTTATACACAAATATTTCTCTCAGTGTATGCATTATTACATATTATTATAATTATAATAGAGCACCGCAGTGGACATTAGATAATGGAAATTGAACGTTTACGCAGAATGACGAGATTAATGTAAAGCGCGACTGCAAATATTTACCTTAGCACGATACAGCCGCTGTTCACCGGTGGACTTTGCCAGCCAATCTTTAAACTCAATTTAGCGAGGGAA
Organism: Ormyrus pomaceus; assembly: GCA_900474385.1. Classification (NCBI taxonomy): domain Eukaryota; kingdom Metazoa; phylum Arthropoda; class Insecta; order Hymenoptera; family Ormyridae; genus Ormyrus; species Ormyrus pomaceus. The sequence continues at coordinate 10,118 of UCOM01003408.1, read as the reverse complement.
ATTGGCCCGTCGATGATTCTGTTGATACAATAGGGTCCATTGTGAAACATGGACAATTCTGTCTCCCGCAATTCGAGAGAGCCGTAGCTCATTTTTTTGTTCGTATTCGATATCGTGAAATAGAACTGCGTGAACGTGTGGTTCTTCAACTTTGACCTTATCGTGACTGAAAACGGCGCTTCTTTACAATGAGATTGTACTCTTTATCTAAAGATTTATTAGTACTTTGTTTAACTTACTGTCGTAATACGTATTTGGGAAATAGGTGAGCAAGTCCCCGGTGGTGTTGACTATCGACAAGTGGATGACATACTGCGACTCGGCAATTTCGTGGCCGGTTTCTATCCAAGGGATTTTGCAATTATCGCTTACGACACTCGCGACCAGAAATATTAGCAAAAAGTATTTCACCGTCGTAACGTGTCCCGTCTTTGAGAACATTTTGAAAATTGATCTGGTAAAAGGTTTGATAAATTAACTTAATTATTTAAAATTATTGTTTTAGATTCATATTATCAAAAATTAAATAAACGAATTAAGAGCAAATAATTGTTCAGTCTCGCGATTCGAGTTCCAAACAAAACACAATAAATCAAAATTCATCAGAGTGTTCAAGATATAGAAATGCTCGAAAATACATACAAAAGCGACCAAATACGTTTAGTCTGCACTCCTAAACGTTTTCTAAAAATAGTTCATTACGATTGACGAACAATCAAAGCACGCAATTCCGACGAAAAGCTTATCCATCCTCCAAAATCCCTGCTAACGTTCGACGCGTATATTTTCAACAAATTTAAACAGTTAAAACAGCAACATCTGCCTTCCATCGTCATTCCGCAAATCACAATATCACAAAAGCATCACTATCGCAAAGCACAGCGAAAGAAGTCTCATTCGAAAAGAAACTCGTCGAAAAGCACGAAGGAGAATAGCCGAGTCTTGGCCGTGAAGATCACGCATCGCGATCGCGCGACGACTAATTTTAGTCCCCCGCGCGCCTGAAAATTTTTAAAAACCTCCACCCATGTGGCCGGCTTCCGGTCGACTAAAGCAGCCCGACTTCTTTACCAGGGCTGAGCTTGCAAGCGACGAGCGCCGCTCCAACGTTTACGTCGACCGCTCGTCGTAAACAGATCGAACGCCTTTTTCGATCCATAAATTCTCGGCGGATTCGTCGATCAAAACGTATAATCTTTTGATCCGAAGACGAGCGCGATGGCTTTAAATATAACTTGTCGGGGAATGCCTGAGATTTATTAATGGAGGAGTCGCTATAATTGAGCATAAATAAGGTATTTGGGTTACAATCACAGAGAACGGTGGTAAATGAAGTTCGTCGCGGTGTGTTTTGTCGCCGAACAGGTTGAATCGTCCGGCGTTTTGGCGTTGTTTTCTCACGCGTCGGACTCGTTTTAATTATTGAGCAGCGTCATGCTATTTATAGCGCTCGACTTGTGCACACTTTACAGTTTGCCTTTATAAAAGTGTAAGCTCGAAGAACTGAACAGAGTCGCGGCAATTCAGGACCTGCCAAATTGCTAATTATTAGCAATTCGATGCGGTATTTTTCATCGAATTAGAGAAACCTTTTAAATTAGCAGACAAAGATTATACTAAAACTTAATTTTTTTTCTGCAATAAAAACAAGTACAAAAATATATGAACAACCCAATTGTCAGCTGCTTTTAATCTCCAATTTTGGGCTAGCCAATAAATAATGTAGAATAAACACTAAATCTAAATAGATGCTATTAAAGCTTACAGGCGTACACCGAATTGCCGGATAAATTGATTAAAGGCCGCATGGGAATCTAAAAATCTTGCGAAAATTTCTATTCGTCATGAAGTGCTTCTCTTTTCCAGCCGTCGTATGTTTTGCCAGCCAAGAGGAAACGAGAGGTTGGCGGTTAAGAAAAAAAAACAGCCTGTACGGGCCAGGCAATAAAAAACGTAAAGCATCTCAAAATTTTGCGGAATCATGTTATTACCAGGGATTTAGTACTGTAGTTAAATAATGTCGATTTCGAGAGTGCATTCGCCCAACTCCGACATGATGAGTGAGTCGCAGATGCGCTTCCCTTAGTACTTCTCAGACTTCTAAGATAGAGTTTAAGAGGCTAAAATGGACGTGTTAAATGGTCAATTTTAGGCAAAACGTCGGGGGACAGTCGTGTCACCGAAAAAAGGTCGCCGAGAAGAGCTATACCGAGTACACCTGTTAATAAGAGTAAAATTCCAAAACATGGACCCAGAAATACTCCTTCAACGGTGAGTACACGCTTTTGAACAAGTGTCGCTCGAGAATTCACAAGTGGTTAAAAAGTGAATATTTCAAAGTGCCCTTGATACTGCACACGTTCACTGTTTCATTTACCTGCATAGTGTCTTTAATAACCTTAAAAGCCGAGCGAAAGCTTAGCCAACCTTCTCTAAAACTCCAATAAAATAAGAAAAGCAATGTTCGCTAACAGATTAAGAATCTGCCTACTCAGACAGGACACGACGAGACGTCGACCGTCGCCTCGGAAAAGTCCGAAAACCATCCGGTGGAGGCGAAAGTCCCCAACGAGGCGGCCTCTCCGACGAAAAAACCCTCGAAAAGCCAGGAGAAGCGTCCGTCCTCGAAGATGAGCTCGGCCAGGGGCTCCATCTCCATGAACTTCATGAGCAGCCAGAAGCGCGTCCTCGAGAACCAGTTCATCACGAAGAAGAAGCGCTACATGAGCCTGAAGAAGGACATCGAGGACAAGCAAGTAAGCGCACACCCCTCCCAAATGATCCCCCTACACCCAAATGATCAACTCTTTCCTCCCCCCAGAAATCGTCCGTCTCGACGTACGAGGAGCTGTTCCACCTGAGGGAGAAGATCCTGGCTTCGGGCGGCAAGGACCCCGGCAAGATCGAGGAGCTGCTGCCTCTGTCGCTGTCCGCTCGGGGCAGGATCCTGGAGGGCGGCACGGAGAACGACGGCATGGGCCCGACCGACGACTACATCACCCAGCTGGAGGCGAACCTGAAGCCCATCTGCCAGAACACTTACGAGTTCTGCAGCAAGGCGCTCGAGAAGCACAACGAGCTCATCGAGTGGATCGCCTCGCAGGACGGCTCCTAGTCAGTTTATTTTTACGCTTTCTCAACCTCGCTTTGCTAAACGACTATAGGTCGTCGGTAGGTGGCAATGTCGCCTGCCTCGGCGATCTTTTAAAGCGCGCCGAAGGTGCACGCTTTCAAAGATCGCCGTTCCTATATACTATAGGAATTTTAAATATTTTACTTTTACTGCGCTTGGTTAGTCAATTTAAGAGTTCCGTTGGTCTTACCGCAGCGGAAAAGGAGACTGGACGCGGAAACTGGACTCGTACAGGGAAGAGTACGCAGAGTCCGTCGATCGTCTCGGGGCGATGCATCTCGAGCAGATGCACGTGATAGGCGACCTGATAACGCAGGCCACCAACCTGTGGCGGGAGAATCGGCTTTACCGCCAGGAGAGGCAGCACGCCCAAGCTCAAGAGGAGACCGGTTAGTACACGGAGTTAAAATTAGGAGTTAAAATTACCCCCTAAATTAGGCTAATCGCATATAATATTTAGCCCCTTTTACAATAATATTTACTCTAATTTCGAGTAAATTTTATCCTGAAAGGACAGCTAAATACTATCCAGAAAATCGCATTCTCCTGCAATTAGCCTAATTTACGGGGGTATTTTTTACTCGAAAATTCTCTCAGTGTAGTCGTTCATTTCGACTCGTCAAAAAGTAAACGCGGACGCTGAACAAAAAAAAATGTGTACACGTTGAATTCGCGTTGAAACACAGACAGCAAGGAGAACAGCGAGGAGCTGGCCAGAGAGCTGCGCGCGGAACACGACAAGCTGCTGAAAGCTCGATCGAAGATCAGGGAGCAGGACTCTCAGCTGCAGGGCCTGGAGGTAAAGCTGCGCGCCGCCCAGGAGCAAGTGAAACAGCTGGAGGCGCAGATCAAGCAGAAGGAGATCAGCCTTCAGGAGAAAACCCGGGAACTGGCCAAGTTGCAGAAGAACAGCGAGATCACCGCCCACAAACAAAAGGAGAACGTCGACGCCAGGTCATTAACCTTTACTCTCTGTTTTCTTAGGCCACCTTTGGCGAGAGCTTGCGAAAACTCGACGTGTTTGTTCGAGGAACGGTTCTACTTTTTCGTTGAATTGAAATTCATTGAATGTTTTCGTATGATCGAGTGGGTGGGCAGGAGCGGTTGTTTTACACGTTTTTTTTTAAGTTTTCAAGATATCAAAGTTCTGCATTGCTTTTTGTGACCTCTTCATCGTTATTGAAAATTACATTATCGAATTTTTCACTGAATTTTATTTGAAATTTTTTTAGGGTTTCAAGGCTCACTACGGAGTTAGAAATCAAAGAAAATGAGTTGCGGGAGAAAATAAAGGAGTATGAAAAGAAATTGGAGGCAACGAAAAAACTTGTAGAGGAGGAGAAACAGAAGAGGTACATTTTTAATATTATGAAAATGAATTGTTTAAGTAGGATAGATCGATTTTTAAAAATGAAAATCAATTTTGAAAATCAGGCAGGAACTTAAAGAACTGAAACAGAAAGAGTACGAACTGAAAGTGCAAGAATGGGAAGCGAAATATGCTAAATTGGAAGAAAAGTGTAAGGAACTACTTGTGGTGCAGGAAAAGAGAAATGCAGACAACATTATTTCAGGTAAATAATTGTAATTCAAAAGTTTCATTATAACATTTAATAATCGCAGAAATATGATGTATTTTTAGACGATCATCACACCGACTATGAAATCCAACTATTCAATGACCTGAAAGAGACTCAACGACTCTTGGCCGAAAAAGAAGAGCTCATTCAAACATTACAACGCGAAAAAGACGATATCATATCGAGCGTAAACGAGCAGGTACCAATGCAAACCCTTCTGACCCCCTCTAGAATTCTGAAATATCAAAAATCCTTCCAGGACGATGCAAAGCTGAATGCCGAGCTGGTGAAAAAATCAACCGAGCTGCAAACCCTTACGAGCCAATTCTGCCAGCTGCAAAAGAACTACAAACGAACGTAAGCAGGCTTTCGAGCTATCTCTCTTTTCGAGCTTGCAACCTCAAAAGACGATTTCAGACAGCAAAAGACGGAGCACCTGGAGAAAAAGATGGCGGAAATGAGCCACCTCCAGACGCAAATGCAGAAGGACGGCACGCGTCCCAACTATGGCGTACAGATTATGCAGCTCCAGCAGCAACTGACCGACGTCCGATCGACCCTCTCCGAGACCCTCCAGCAAAACACCGAGCTTGAAAAGACCTGCACGCAGTTGCAACTCAAGCTCGAGCACTACAAGCGGTACGTCCGCAACCAGGACCAGGACCTGAAGGTCCGATTAGAGATGCAGCAGCTGCTGCATCACAAAGATCCTACCGAGCTCCAGTTCATGACGGTTCGTATTCAATCGAATTTTTGCCGCTTAATTAGTACATAATTTCTTTACTTTTGTTCATTTTTAAAAGAGCATTAAAAAACATTTACACCTGCCATAATCCTATATCCGAACAAAAATTGATTTAATACCGTAACGAGCCCAGAAATTCCCTCTAATTTACAGACAATGCCAGCCCCAATGTACACCAGCGAAGAGTTCCAGGAGCTGTACTCGGCCCTAGAAAACAAGGAGATGCAGATCCTGAAGCTGGAGCAGCTCGTCAAGCAGATGGAGAGGCAAGAGGCGTCCTTGCAGGAGCAGCGCACCCGGCTGGAGAACCGCATCGCCAAGCTGGAACTGGCGTTGAAAGAGGGCCAGCAGGCGCAACGGTACGTAAAACTGAAAAGCGCATCGTCCGAGTACTTCGAGGCTCGCGATCCCTCCGGCCGATCTAAGCACAGAACCGGCACGTCGTGCAACAAGCACCACTGTAGCAAGGAGCACAAGAGGCACTCGGAGACTGAGAGGAAGCCCAAGGAAAAGAGGACGAGTTTTCCAATTTATAGGTGGATCGTAAAGCGATTCCTTAATAGCAGCAGTAGCAACGACAGTTTCAATCGTAATCGATCGGTGAGGAGAAGGTCTTTCTTGTCGGATGTAAACTCGAATCGGCAATCGGGGAAAAAATCAACGCTGCGTAATGTGAAACGCTCGCAGGATTCGCAACACTATTATTGTTCTAACAAAATGTATAAATCGTGACTTGGCTCAATCGTCAAGAGGTGCCCGTTTTGTGGAAATAAAATCTGGAGTGATAAATTTCAAATTTTAGCCTATCGTTATTTTAGTATAAACAGGGTCTGTCTACAGGTTGGGTACTCTGCGCTTTAATCTTAAGCTTTCTTTGAGGTTCCTTACACGAGTGCCTACCCTTTGCCTGCAGACCTTGTTTAGTCTTGTGACGAATTCGTCAATCTATTCTCATAAATGCTTATCTTTCTGTTTTAGGATCAGAGGGTTCAGCTTCCTGTAAGGAACTTCACTATTTTCTGGCATTTATTTCAAAGCTGTAATTAGTAAAGTAACCCAAAACAGCACAGAGACAAAAACCTCCGTAACTACTTTTTGACCACTGACAAAAAAAAATGCAAATTTTTGAATACTATAACTTGTACAATATGATTTTGTACAATGCCATCTTTTGGAGATACTTATTTTTAGATACAAATGAAGACAACTAGTTTTCTAAATGCAATATTCATAAGATAAATTTATTTTGTAAAACAATGTTATAAATAAAATTATGTACTTATTTTATAATTAATTGTTAAGATTAAATATATTATTTATAAGGCTCAATCACTTTCATCACTGCTTCCTGAGTATTCTCCTAATAATGAAAGTCCACTTGGCATTTTTTTACTTCTACTACTACTACTAGTTTTACTGTTTTGTACATTTTCTTCATTATTGCTTTTATTGCTTACATTGTCAGATTTACCCGGTTCACTATTTTGTACATTACTTGTTTCATTATTAGAAGTACTAGTAGAACTTACAGACTTAAGAATAATACCCAACTTTTTTCTTTTATCTGCTATACTTAAATTTGGTTTGGCTGATACTTTTTGAATCTTCGTGGGAGGCTCCACTGGGTCACTATTATCTTCAACGTCTTCAACAATTTCTTCTACTACTTTTCCTACTAGTTTTCTTTTATTTTTAAATATCTCTTTAACAAGTTGTTCGTCATACTCTTCTTGTTCTTTTTCCGTTCTTATCCTTTGAGCAGTTGTATCGTATTGTTCAAGCATTTGGTCATAATTTATAGTTTGCTGCCTGCGATTTAAATCTTTCAATTCTTCGAGGGACTCCAACAATTCTAACTCTTGCTTCGATTGCTGTGTTCTTTTTTCAAGCAATTTCATTGGATTTGTTGCTTCCTCTTCCTTCTCTTCATCCTCTTCTCTCTTTGCTTGCTCCTCTGCCAATTTTAATGCCATGAAATTTCTTGTAGCACCTGCTTCAATTTCATAATCTGTATTTTTTGGATCAGTTTTAAAAGATATTTCTTGAAGGCATCTTGTACACTTTATATAAAATCTATATATACGAATTCCTAAATATGTGTCGCCTTCCACGTCCTCTTTTCTTGCATTGAACTTCTTGCCTTTGTAAATATATTCTCCACAATTAAGTTTTACATCTCATGTTAAATGGAGCCATCAATCGTACTGTGTACTGTCGATTCCGCGCTAATTTCATGCGCGGAATCTTTGACGGATCGAAATCCTGTGGATAGTATTTCTACAAAACAGACGTAATAAAATAATTAATTTAATAAGTAAGCTTTAATTTATGAACTTCTATTATAACCTCAAAGTAACTGCAAAACTGATTTTAAAAAGGAAACTTTGTACTTACGTTTAATACTTTTCGTTCAGACATTTTGTAGTATTGTTTTTAACTTCTGGTTCCTTAAACTGGAATGTTAAAATAGACTAACATAAAATTATAATACTTTATAATTTTTTTTTTTATAATTTTTTTAAGCAATTCCTTTTTTAATTTAAATAATTAATAAAGAAAAAATTATTATACCATAACTATATTTATGTTTTGAGTTGATCATGAAATAATTAGGAGACAGTATTTTTTACAGATTATGTATAACTATATATTCGCTATTAAAGCATTTTTCATGAATAAAAACAATTTATAAAATTTAAATTACTATTTATTTAGAACAATTTTTTTTTTCTAAAATATGTTTCTCATAAAGAAGGGCGTTAAAAGTCGCAAAAATTGACTGATTAAAAAGAAAATGTTGTAAATTTTACGGTGAAAAATACTTATTCATTTAAGAATGAAAGGCAAGTTTTTCATTATCATATAATTTACTTTTGCAGAAAAAAGCACTTGTATATAAATAAACGCTTCGATAATAATTACAACTTTAAATTATTTTTAAAGTAAATTTTAATACCACCGATAATAGGTAGTTGGCACGAATGTTTATAGAATTTTACACTTGTGTAGTGAATGAGAAATATATTTGTCATTAAAAACCGTTCACAAAATAATAACAAAGGTTCGTAAAGTAACGGTTAATTAAAGATATATTATCTTTTTATTATTTTGTCAACGCGTATCTGTAATTTTAATTTTTAAGATCGTAGTACTTACTTATTTCAATAACCTAGAGAATATTGAATTAAAAAATTAATGAAAATAATATCACATGAAGGAGAGCCCAATCTGAGAAATTGCAAGAAACGGTTATCACGTAAATAAATGCAAAATCTTCTTTAAAAAACTGTTGTGTGAGATTAAAATATAAAATATTTAAAACCTTGACAGTTCGAATTAAAGGTTTACTAATGACTGATACAATATTTTATATGTAAGTGTGTATATTGTGTAGGTCGCCTTTGCCTTATTTGTATACTATCTTTTAAGTTCGTGAATATTTTAACATACACAGTGAAACGTGTAATAATATTTTGAAACGCTAATTTGAAAGTGTGACAATGGGATCAAATAATTGTATGAAAACAGAGTCGGAGAAAAGGTATTTTAGAGTACTTAATGACATATGTTTAGATTTCGCAATATGTAGTTCGCTTCACAAATGTTATCATAGATAATAATGGGATTTTAAAAATATTGTAAAAATTGAATGAAATTGGTGGTTTCGCGAAGCTCTTTTACGGATGATTGGCGATGTATATCTCATGTGACGAAATATGATTATTATTATATTTATCTTGAGCATTTTTAAGATCATAGTACTTACCTATTTTATTAAGATAAAAAAATAACGAAGTAATTTTTAAAACAATACATTTAAAATTTATTTTTTTTTAGTTACGTATTTTTAGTTAAAAAGCTAAAAAGATTTTGTTTGTGCTTCCTTGCGAAGTTTTACAAATGTAATTTTTATTAACTCTAAGGGTAAGGGTTATGATAAATAAAATTATGTTTATTTAAATCAAAATATTTTATTACCGTTTATCAAAATTGTACATAGTAAATAAAAATATTATGACGAAATCAACTTGAATTACAAAAAAATACCGTCTTGATTATTTAATACAAAATAAAAATATGAAAAAATATGAAAAAAGGTATGAAAAAAGGTGGTATCAGGAGCTATTTGCTGTATACCATACAGCAAAGGGTTAAAGTTACATATTTTTTAACAGGCATCGAGACGTGCTGCAACGGTCACTTTTTTCTTATGTTAAGTCATGGCTGAATAAGTTATAATAAATATTAAAAATAATAATGTAAACTATAAAATTTAAAAGAATTTGTTTATTTAATATTTGTAAAATAAAAATACAAAAAAAAAAGAAAAAAAAATATTTTTTATAATTGTGCTTTATTAATCGTAATTTGTAAAAATTAATTTAAAATATAGAATTAAATTAGAGTATTAAAAATAAACAGATAGCTGTTAGACAAATGTTCTTTAATTTACGTTATACCCATAAATAATATCATCAGAGTATTTTTTATAAAGGAAATTTATTATACTTGATTGCATATATTTGGTTAAATTTTCATTTCATCATATTTTTCTTCTATTTATGGTAGACAGAAGTAAGAAGTATTTTATAGAACATGACACTTTATGTATATTGATTAAAGTAAATGACAAAATTCCTTAATCTAGCTTAAATTTAGA
>UCOM01003407.1:0-18096 GCA_900474385.1 Ormyrus pomaceus | reverse complement strand
AATCTGTGTAGTTTGGAGATTAACCTCTTCTGACCGACGTCCATATATGTGGACAAATATTGAATTTACGATTGCGACGTACCCTACTTTCTTTTTATGAAATCGCCGGTGGCATTAACTACTTTGAATAAAATTTTACGAGAAGCGATGACGTTATTTAATTAAAAATTAATTTTTGTCTATTATAATTGCAGTCGGAAGAAAGCAAAATCTATCACGACCGTTATTAAATTAAAAGTGCTATAAAAAATATTTATTGTGGATTATTTCTTTAGTAACTCGGTTAACCCGTGGGATGAAAGGGATTGGGGTTGGTAGTGGGTTATTTTTTGAATATATAAACGACTCCCACGCAATTTTTCAATCCAAATAGTACTAGTGTCCACATATGTGGACACGCATTTATATAAGAAAATATATACACTAAGGGATATACGTCTGTATATTTTAAGTTTTTAGGGCAAAAGAATAATAGATCCATGAAAAAAAAAAATTTTTTTATTTGTGCATTCATGGTGCCGGTCAGAAGAGGTTAAATCTAGTCTATATTTAATTTTATTGATTTTTTAAGTTGTCCTCTGTACAGGACACTGTGATTCTAAGGGTTAACAGATGTTTGGTACAATGGCCATTTATAATGAATAAAATTTAATAATATAATAACCAAAGATTTGAGGCCCTCCTTTTTGCGGTCAACTATGTTTGAATCTTCTTTCTTGCCTGGTAGGGAGGTGGTGAAGCTGCTACTTCAGCACGAAGCTTCAACCAATATCGTCGATGCTAAGGGCTCTTCTCCGCTTCATTTAGCGGCATGGTCCGGAAACTCGGAAATTGTGCGATTAATTCTCAGCCAAGGACCTTCGGTTCCGAATGTCAACCTGACGGTAATTGAATTCGTTATTCCTGGAAAATAGGAATTTTGTCATTTCTCTTTTTTATTGTAAAATATTTTTAGTTCAAATTTATTTCAAATTCACTTGTGAATAATGATGAAAATTATGCGTAATGCATAATTACATTATTATTAACAGAAGTATTGAAGGTGTTCTGACAATGTATGCAAAAAAGTATTAGACTCTTAAAAATTGATGATTCTAAATTTTAAATATATTATATCCCTCAATTATTATTAATTGCAACATTGAAAATCATTAATTTTTAGTAACCTGAATGTTTTTAGTAGATTTTTCATTCATTGCACACTATAAAATAACCATTGCAATGAAATCAACTGAAAAATGTTTAAAACAATGTATAATAAGAGCGATTCCATTATTTCATCGATGACAGACCAAGGATAACGAGACAGCATTGCATTGTGCCGCCCAATATGGACACACGGAAGTCGTGGCACAGCTGCTCCAGTACGGATGCGATCCCAGTATCCGCAACAATCGCGGAGAATCTGCCCTCGACCTGGCCGCACAATATGGCAGGTAAATACCGTCGTTAAAATACTTTTCGAAAGAGTCTCCAATTGCCCGAAATAAAATTTAAAATACTTGTTCGAGTTTTGCGCTTGACGAAGTGTACAAGCGCCTTTTTTCTTTTTTTACAAAATTAGCCTCTGTGTATAAAATTAGCACTTTCGGCGACGCTTTTAATGAAACTCAGATTTGTTTGGGATACTTTTTGTTTGCATTAACTTAATTAAAACACAACCTCTGGAATCAATTACTTAAATCAATATAAACATGCATACTGAATTACTTGAAACAATATATCGAGTGTCAAAATCCGATTAAAATTTTGTTAACTTATTTGTCTTAAAAGCACTTTTTCATAGCAATCATTTTTAACCAGCTGAAATTGATGGCATAAAACTCTCTTCCCTTTCAGACTGGAAACAGTGGAGCTGTTGGTGCGAACTCATCCCGAGTTGATCGAGTCTTTGCGCAGTTCCTCATCCTCTTTGATCTTCCCGCACACACCTCTGCACTTGGCTTCACGCAATGGTCACCGGTGAGTCCTGTACTTTCCAAGATTTTTCTCAAGTCATCTTCGTTACCATTAATCAGCTCTCATTGCTATCAACCGCATTAATCTTAGAATGTCATGTTGCTCCAGAAACACCTTTCAGCTTTAAACATTGCTTAAGAAATAAGATATTTAACTGTTACTGTATTTATTGTTAAACTTAAATTATTAACTTAGAAATTTTAGAAACATTTAATCGATTTAGAAAGTCCAAAAAAGGCTACTTTTATAATTAAGACTTTATTAATTTATAGATATTATATTGAAAAAATTTAAGAAAATAGGTTGGCGATTTAAAAATTTCAAACATTTACAAAATTTAAAATCTTAGTATAAATTTTACGAAATGCAAATGTAATGTATTGTTTTGGATACAAAGTTCAAGTAAATCTGCATACTTTTCGAATACATTACTATATTAAAAATTTTTGAAGTAATTTTTTTATTAAATTTTAATTTAATTTAAAACGCTGTCAGCTTCTATGGCCCAATATGTTTCTAACAAGCATAAATTTTGATCACGATCCGAATCGCCTTCTTTTAAACACCAAAAGCAAATAAGTCGTCCGAGCTATAACAAACTTGACGTCGAAAGGAAAAAATGCAGAAAATTGAGCAGCGCGACAGATTTATCCGACCCGCATAAATTATTCCAGCTCGACAAACGCTCGCCGCAGGTATTTTTTTCGGGGCTAGCCAGCGTCAAACTGAAAGGTTAAAACCAATCATTTATAATGCTATGAAAGCGTGATTCCTCCGGTAAATAAAGAAATTTCTCGACTTGTTTAACGTGCGCGCGCGTCAAACGAGTGTCACCGTGGCGTCTGTTTTTTTTTACCTCTTTATTTGACAAAGCTGATTCAATGATCGTACCCGACACGTAGGTCGCCGCCCCGGACCGCACCGGCACAAACACAGGCGCCGCGACCGCGAATTCCATTTTATATCGCGTTACAAATACCCCCGGCGCCGAATTAGCGCCAATTTGCGCGGCGCCCAGTTTACCGGTTCCGCGATTCGATACATCGAACCTTCCGCCAAATTTCACGTCGACAAATAATGCCGGGGCTCGGCAACACAGAGAGAGATAGAGAGAGAGAGAGCTCCAGAGAAGTTGACATTGCGGCCCTCGAAATTACAGCTGGTAAATTGCGTCAAACGTTGCGCGAATTAAAATTGCTAATTAGTTTTCTTCGCGTCTGTGGTGCCATTAATTCTAGTCGATTTTGCAAAAAAAGCTGACGACGAAAGTAAACCGCTGATCGGTGATGGCTATGATTTCGATTGAGCGGTATTTTATGGGGCTGCCTTTGAAATTTTTATGAAATTCGTTTTCGGATGCCGCTGCTGTGGTATCGGAACATGAACAATCATGAGGAATGCGGCTACGCGTAATATGTTAATTGAACAGCGAATATAATTTATAAAATAATGTGTTTCGGAAATAGTAATTATAAAGGAAACTGATGAATCTGCGGTATTATTCAGACCAAAGCCTGCAACTGATGTCGATGTACGCGTGTAATGCCTATATATATATACATTTGTACAATCAAATTATAACAATTTTTATAGTAACGTTACTTTAAAGATAAAGTGTGACTAAAAACTGATATCACCGAGGATTTCTCGAAGCATCCCCCACCCAGTGAAAAAAAAGCTGTAGTAAACCACTACAGCCTGTCCGGTGCACGTTAGCCCGTCAGTCGATTGTCCTCGCTTGCAACTTAGCCGCGTGTAATGCAAAATTCGCGGCGCATGTAGCGCGCAGATAGACCAGCGCACAAACGACTGGTAAAGCAGGGAAATGTCGTTAGACGGAAGCGGCGCGCGGGGAAGCTGTTGATGGAAAACCGGAGCCGAGCTGCAGGACAGATAGAGATTCGCGCGGGAGCGAATGCATACAGAGGAAGCGGCGCACGAGACGAAACAAGGCGAGAGCGGTAGAGAGTGAGAGAGAGAGCCGTTGCGTAATCACGTCGAGCCGATATTACGTCGAAGCGGCGGCGGCGGCGGCGGCGGCGGCGGCCGGGATATACCCGCGGTAGGCTTTGCGCCCCCCCGCGTAGTTAGCTCGCTTGTATTGGCGGCGGCCGGCGCGCGTCCGATCCTCTCTATGGCCCGATCCCGGAGCTATGCTCATTCGCGAGCGAGCGCGCGCCGCTTCCCGATCACGGCAATCGTATTAACCGAATCTACATCCGTATCCGACGTCCCAGGATCTCTGCTCAGCAGCCAGAGAGAGAGAGAGAGAGAGAGAGAGAGAGAGAGCCGCCTCTATGTGCAGCTTCCGCGCGTAGCTCTTTCGGGCTGCCTGCCCGCCTGCCTGGCTGTATGCGTTGTCCCGCGCCGAAGAGCCCCGTTCGCCGTTATGGGTATTGGCTTTGCTCGCCGCCCCCTCCCTCTCAAGCTCTAGCGGGTGCTCTTTAAACAAGCCTTTTTGCCCTGCTTTTTAGCACTTTATTAGCATTATTTTTGTTTCTCGGGACTGGTTGATTCTTTTATTTCGGACATTGTGGATTATTTGTTAATCTAAAAATAGACTTGCTTTTACGTAAATTGAGTTAAGATTCTCTTCGTTTTTATGATACCAGTTAATTTGAAAGAATGTTTGTCCGTTTTTTTTTCAAAAATATAACAAATTATTCTCAATTAAAAGAAGTTCACATTTTTAGTTTAAAAGTTCAAATAATAATTACTAATCCCTGAAGAATTAAAGCAGTGATTCAAGGATTTCCACGAAAAGAGCGATGGGTTACATGATATACTTTAATCAAAGAAAAGCATTTTTGCTGTCCGGTATTTCGAACCACATCGCGTGCCACATGCTATCCTCTACCACCACTTTAATATTCATAATAAAAAGCATCAAATTAGAGCAGAAATTCTGTCCCATTCCGAAAAACGAATATTTTTATAATCAAAGCCTGCATCTTTAAAAAAAAAAAAAAAACCCAGTCCTCTCTTCGCCGACAATACGTTCATCGGGATGTAAATTTGGAAAGGCACACAGTTTGTCCTAAACATTGTCCCCGGCTCGCGCGCATTCTCCTCGAGCGAGAGAGCGCGGACTGCGCAGCTCGCGGGCGTTCATTATGAAAACCCATCCGTGCGCGCGCGTTCGAATCCGCGCTTAAAAGTACGCTTCCGCGGCGCTCTGCAAATCCGATCATCGAATAATATCGGACCCGGGCTATATACGCGCTGCACGCGCTCGCGCGCCGACTCGATGGTGCGTGGCACTTAACATCGCGGTGACGGGCCATACGGCACGGGTAATCCCCCCCGGTAATCCTTTAAAATAATCTGGCCGCCGCTCGCGAGAGAGAGAGAGAGAGAATCGAAATTGCAGTTGTAATCGTCGGCACGAACGGCCGGCGGATTTTTTAACGCTTCTATCTGTATCGCTCGGGCTAATCGCTTTAACGATGCCTCGCTTATAATGCGATCGGAGCGAGAGCGCGAGGCGTGTTTTGATACGCGATACGGCGCCGTGTATTATGCGCCCGAGCGCCGCGCGCCAGTTTATTTCTCTTTCCGGCAAATTGGAAAACGCGAAATTGACCTCCCCCCGCCGGCCCACGCGGATATCCGACCGCAACCTGACGTTTTATTGCGCCGACTTTCGCGATGTATACGGCGACGGCGGGGGAGGGGCCTGTGTCTCCGCATCGGTGACTGCGAATCTCCGTAAGCTGCTGCGGTTTGTTTCGCCCGTCTTTATCCTCGGCGCGAGCAATCGTTTTCGATAGTGCGCATCGTATAATTGAATAAGGATATTTGTTTGCGCTCGCGCTCCACTGGCTTAGTAGCCGGCATTATCGATGTGTTCGATGGGGATAACAAAATTAAGGGTTGCGGAATTTATTACGCGGAGATTAAATTTTGTAAAATTTATACTTTTTTACCTCACTGTTTTCAAAGTTGATTTACTAACTGCAAACAAACAATTCAAGGAGTAAATAAGCCTTTGCTTATTAAAATTAAGTGAAAAATAAAAAATTACTTTTTTTCCCAGTGTATCAGAGATGCTACTTTTCCTAAATTTTTCCTAAAAGGTCCCCTCACCCGCTAAAGGTCTACCTTAATAAACCCCTTCATCCTGATTATTGGAACAGGTTCCTTTAAAAAATCGATTTCAATCTTGACAAACGTGTCAGTGTCTTTGTACACCATATAAAATCCAATGTATTCTCTCTGGTTTCAGAGCGTGCGTGGAGGTGCTCCTCGCGGCGGGGGTGGACGTCAACACCCGAACATCAGCCGGCACAGCGATGCACGAGGCCGCGCTCTGCGGCAAGATGGAAGTCGTGCGGACTCTCCTCGACCGCGGCGTCGATCTCGCCATAAAGGACTCCCGGCACAATACGGTGCTCGACTTGCTCGGACAGTTTCCCGCCCACGTTACGCAGGACATAACTGCTGTGATTAAAAGTACGTACTCGCTCTTGTGTTCAGTTCCCATTCTAGTCGTCGAAGCTATCGAGATATAGTTTTCAGAATAGCGGTTTGTTGAATGTTGCGTTGTTCTCCGAAGTTAAAACGATATTGTCAAGGAATCTGAATTCGATATATTAATCTTGATATAATTAATCTTCATCCGCGACGAAACTAAAGGAGCTCTGTTTGAAGGACACCGTTCATCTTCCGGAATAGAAAGCGACGCCGACAGCGAGAATCTGCCGCCAATCCCGGTGCAGGGCAACGACTCGCTGGGCAGTCCGTACGAAAACGTGCGGCCCGGCGATGAACTTTCCCCGGCGGACGGCTCGTCGCCGACCAATTGGCAGCTGTACCACAAGCCTCGGGACGACGATCGCCGAGTCTCCGCTAACTCTGCCATGTCATTGTGAGTCTGTCCTTTCACCTTCGCTCCTTCTATTATCTCTTTGCATTTTCTGCCGCGAAAAAGCTTTAGACCATATATATCCATCTCTTGGTTACGACTCGTCTTTTTTTTTCACATTTTTCTGCTTTGGTAATTACATCGATTATACTAATCATTTCGTACACTACAATTCACCAAAGTGCTTATAAGAAGAGATTTTTTATCGTTGATGACTTTATTGTTTATTTACTTGGCTTACGCAACCCTTTTTCAGGATTTTTGCATGTTCAACTTTTGCTTATCATGTCAAACAATTCATTTCATACAATAATTAATTCGTTATTTACACGTAGGCGTTGAAGTAAAAAGAAACAAGGAAAATGTTTTAGCGAGATTGCCCTTTTAGTGAAAATTCCATCCATTTGAAATATCATATAAACGTCAGATGAGAAGATATGGTTTTACAAAAATTGCTAAAATACATGAATGAAATATCGAAAAACCTTTTAGTTAACAAGTTAACTGATGGATATAGTTCCTGAAAGTTGCGCCGGAAAACTGAAAAGACAAAAATTAAATGCCGAAAAATATTTTACATTCCACAAGCTCGCAGAATCCGAGCGTTTCCGCAGCTAAGCTACTCCGCTTGAAGACTTAATTGCTCTCATTGAATTTTCCGCGAGGCCATTTGGGGGAAAAAAGGGTTTTTCACTCTCAACTCCCCGACGGCGGCCTCGGCACAGGAGAATGGAAAGGAGCTCGCTGCCAGCGGGCTCCCATCCCGGAGATGAGCATCGCGCACACATTCATTTCAGGAGACAGCCCGTCCCTCGGCGATTTTAATCTCAATCTTTCTCGGGGAGGTTTTCGCCCTTCCTCTCCTCCCGGCGCGCCTCGCTCGCTCTCTCTCTCTCTCTCTCTCTCTGCCCATGAAGCGCAGCCCGCGGAATCAGCTCGAGCGTGTCCTGCCGCGTCGCTGGCTCGCTCCGCGCGCGACGTCGCGGTCGTTCGTCTTTTTCGAAAAAAGCGCGCGCGCCCCGCGCGGAACGGGAAAGACGAGCGAGAGGCAAAAGTCCCGCTGCCGCTTCTGGTAATATTTTACGAGTTTCGCAATTTTATATATCGCGGAGGTTATATGCTCTCTTTGTGCGTAAATGTGCAGAGCTACTCTCAGGAAAATGATGCTTTCTTTTTTTGCGCGCGGCAGCCTTTTTTCGGGCCGCTGTAAATGAACATTTTTTGCCGGCGAGGGAGAGCTCCGGTTCTCTGTTTTGGCTTAGAATTATTAACGAAAGCGTAGGAGCCGCGCTACTTTTACTTGCGCATATTTTTCCCAGAAAGTCTATTAATTTATTCTTGCGTGATGTGTCATTAAATTGTTCTAGATTTTCATTCCAATTTCATGTCCCCTTTGAATAAAAAACGACTCAAATGGAAGCTACTTTCGGTCTTCAACTCAATCTGCATTACACGGAGAGAAAAGTTCAGGAAAAATTACTATCTTTTTATTATAGCGGTAACAAACTTACTTTTTATTAAAAACAGATAATAACAGATTTACTTTTTAGTAAAAATTGCCAAACTTTTTGTAAAATTTCATTGTCTTTTATTAAAATTTACAAAAAGTTTGGCAAATTTTACTAAAAAGTCTAGTAACTTTTGGGCTTACGGCAAGTTCGTTACCGCTTTACTAAAAAGATAGTAATTATTCCTGGACTTTTCTCTCCGTGTAGTCATTTTTAAAAACTCGAAAAGTAGTATTGTACATTTTTCTTATTTAACAAATTTCAACATTGACGGTTTTACTCCAATTTCAAAAAAGTCCTCACCAGCCGTTTAAAAATTCCCAAGCTCGCGCAGCGTGAATCGTATCTCCGACTAAATATCCGAACTCATTACAAGGTCTCGCGCGATGAATAAACGCGTGTCCCTCTCTCTCTCGCGCACCTTGACCAGAGAGCACATCCCTCCCTCCCCGCTCGACCGGCGAGCGAAGAAAAGCGCCGGCTGGATATATATGCGCAGAAAGCTATGCACACACATATGACGCGCGTTCCGTCCGAAGGTGGGGCAGACGTCGGGGGCTTGCGCTTTAATATAGGAGATGTGGGCAAACAAAAGCAAGCGCGCGCCCGATCCGTCGGCCAGGCGGCCGCAGTAGTTGCCCCAGCGCGTTAACCACCGCTTGGCTTGCTTTAATTTTCCTGATGTAGCCGATGTGCCCCGGAGAGCCGCTCCGCCGGCTCGTTTTGCTCTCCGCCCGCGGGTCACTCGCCGTTATATATGCATCGGTAACGAAATCGCGCGCGCAGCTCGTATCGCCCGGAAGGTACACAGACCTGCAGCTCCGCTCCAGCGGACGAGGACCGGCGCCAAACGAGTTTTCGTTGAATTTCGGGGTTTTCGAGGGAGAGCTGCCATGACTTTTCAGAGGACTCCCGTTTTTCTCAAGTGCGCGATGAGGTAAAGATTGCTCTTTGGAATGATGAGGTTTAATTGAGAGCCTTGGAGGAATTATTTCTGGGTGCTGTTGGTTTCAACGCAATGAAAACGAGGTCAAAGTCGTACTGTGTGACAATTTTTTCTCAAGTCTTACTTCATCTAGTTCGTTCTACTGACTAAAGTAAACATTTAGTTGATCAAACGTATTATGTCTTCCAAAATAGCTGGTAATTAACCGTTTCTTTAAAAATATTTATTGAAGACCAAAAAATTTATTAGTGATTAGCATATTTAACGTAAATAATTTTATTGATTCCGTAAATAAAGTTAAGGTTAGTAAATCGTGAAGAGACATTATCTATCATCTTTTTTCTCTTCTATAGTCTTACATATAAAGATTAAAAGAGAGTTTAATTTTTCTGCATGATAACTCACTCAGGGCCCACCTCTAACGTGCAAAAGGCCAGGACTCATTTGTTTGAGCAACGAAAGAAGACGAGAAACAGAGAGAGAGAGAGAGAGAGAGAGAGAGAAAGAGAAGGACCGATAGCGCGACGACGTGACCTCAAAATGAATTCATCGCGTTAAACAATGTAAATGTTAGCCCATTTCAGCATAAAACTAATAATCCCATTCTCCACTGTCGAAGTCGTCTCTCTCTCTCTTTCCCTCTTCGCAACTTGGTTTCCGCCGGCAACCTTTCTCTCCAAGGCAGGTTCCTCTCTCCCTTGCTTTCGTTTTATTTCATCTTTCGTTAGCTCAGCCGTCCGAGCTTTTCTTCCTCTCGTTTCCGCACTTTCTCGAATTTCGACCGCAGGTTATGTTTTCGCTCGCTTCTCTGTTTCGTTTCTTCCATTTCGCTGTTTCACTTGCGGTCTCGCTGAAAAGTCAAGAATTAGTTTACATTCTCATTCCGTGTTTTCATTCTCTTCTACCTCCACCTGTGTACCGTAATTGATATTACTGTAAATGTTTCGTTAGGTGATAATTAATTTTTTAAATTAATGTATTTTTTCATTTATTTTAATGTTTTTCTTCTTGATTTGTATTATAGAATCAGTGATTCTGATAATTGAAGTAGAACCCTTACATATTTGTACTGTAAATTTAATATTGTAGATTAAGTGCTGGTAGAAAAGTAAACTAATTTTCCGTAAAAGATAACAAGAAATAGCTAGATTTCATTAGACGTTAAACAAATTGTAATTATTATTAAGATGCTTTTTTAATCTTTCGGTCATGTTTCAATTTAAAAAAACATTATGCATTTTTATGTAAATATTTAAAAAAAGCCGTTTTGCTTTTACATCGATTCTAGCCATTTCTTTACACAAATCAGATAAAACTTCTATAAAGACATGAAATAATATCAATCATAAAAAATCATTACCAAAGAACGCAACATTATCACGACACATCTACATCATCATCATCACTATCATCGTCACTATCATCATCGTCATCATCATCATCATCACGTCATCGTACAGGCAGATTCATCTTAAAAAAGAAAAAAAAATCGATGTTAGAAAGCTAAAAAGTCAGCTAATTACAAGGATGCAAGCTTGTTCGGCTTGTTGGTTGTAAATCAGCATGCGCCGCAGCATCCAGCAGCAGCAGCAGCGCGCAAGCGAAAAAAAAAAGAATGTTTAAAGAGTCCTGAAAAGAGAGAACATATCTGCTGATGGTAAAACTTGGACGTTTCAGCGAAGACGAGCTGTACGGGGAACCGGCGGACGGAGCGTGGAGGCACCTCCAAGTGACCGAGGACTCCGATCCCAGCTCCGTCTTCGACAGCGTCTTTATGTCCATGTCCGACACACTCAACTCGATTAACACCCTTGCAAGCTCAGACCAAACACCTGAAGACAGACCACTTAACACTACCCTGATCACAACACCGTCACGAGACACTCTACGGTATGCTGAGTACCGAATTGCATGACCCTCATCTTCTGTCGCTCAACTTAGTGCACAGCCTTTGTTCAAGCTTTCTCCCGGTCACCTTGTCTCTTTCACCCCGCACAACATTCTTTACCTGCTTTCGATCTTTCCAGGCCCTTTTAGAATTTCTGTTTTTTAGGATTTTATTTAACTGATACTTTTGCTTTTACGATTAGCGATCAGATTAGTGCAGAATAGAATAGGAGATTTGCTTGATTTTGTATGAGAAGGTGGCTCGGTTCAAAAAGGAAATACATTTTCATGTTATACAGCTCAAATTACTAAGCACTAATTTTAACTAATTTTATTGATTCAGAATTTACAATATATATTTTGAAATCTAAATTGTTATGATGAATTTCTACGATGAAACAAACGAGCCACCTTCCGAGCTGAAATAGTGAAAAATCGGAGATATAACTCTTAGAACACAAAACAAAAACATTAAAAACTCTAGACTAAACCTCCGAAAAAGGTAAGGCAAGGCTCAGAGCCACCCGACTAGAGCTTCGAACCGAGAGCGCACTCAAATCGCGTTGAGTGACCGAAGGCTTGCTAGCCTAGCAGGCGCCTCCCTCGCCTAACTCCCGACTGACTGGCACTCTTGTGCGCGTGTGTTGCGACCTCGCAGGGGCTCGGACAGCGGCCTGTACCAGACGCCGCCGGTGCCGCGCGCGCTCGCCGAGACCAGCGCCGGGGGCTACACCTCGGAGGACCAGCTCTCGCTCAACATCCCCGGTGGCTACGGGGGCCGCGAGTCCGACCAGCTCAGCGTCTCCTCGTCCTCCAGCATCGGGGGCCCCAGTCCCAGGGACAGGCGCTGCCACACCGGGGACTCGTCGGCGCCCGGGATCTATCTGCCCATGGCGCCGCTCTCCAGCTCTCTGCACAGCCCTGCGTCCAGCAGCAAAGTCTCGGTTAGTCCTTGCATTTGACTGCTTTTTAGTTTTTTTGAGTATTTATCGATGCTTTCATGGTTAAGTAGTGCATTTACGTTTTTTGAATCTTATTTAGGAGTAGGCGAATTTTTTGTTTTTAAATTTGAGCTATAAGTATAAGATAAAGTTTCTATTGTTATTTATTATTTATTTCAATATAAAGTAGTCTTCTGTTACTTTAATATTATTTGTAATACTTTTTACTATTTTCCACTTCTTCATATTAGAGCCTTATTATTATCTTTATCAGCTTCATTCTCAAATTGCCTAATTATTCTCGCTTATCAGGTTAAAGGATATACCTTTCAGGAATTAAGACATTGATTTATCTTAGTTCCATTATCGACGACTGCTGACGCTCGATAATTGTTATCTGCTTCAGTTACTTCACAGTTCACACGATATCTAATTACTATTATATATCTGTAATTACAAAAGGGAAAATGAATTGATAAAAAAGTTATAGCTTACAATAAAAATTCTACGATTTTATATAAAAAAAAGTTTATTGAAAAACAAAAATCTTTTTTACAATAATTACGTACATTAAATTAATCAAAAGTTTATTTGAATTATTAATAAAAAAATTCTTAAAGAATGAAGTTGACTAGCGCAATAAAACCTGAGCACGCACTTATCCGCATCATCCACAACCTGTCATACATCACGCACGCTCTTGTACTTATCTGTAGAACGGCGGTCTTCCGTCGACTTTGCAGCCCACGCCGCCGAAGAAGCCACCCCGGCGCAATCTCTCAGTCTCGCCGACCCACCTACAGACCCAAATGTCCCTCTCGGCGGACTGCCACATCGGGCCCAGCAACTACGAGTATCTCTTCCTGGCGCGCAGCGGCGCCCGCAGCCAGATCGACCTGGACCAGATCCAGCAGCGTCGCGAGCAGCTGCGCCACGTGACGCGAAGCGTCGACCAGTACGTCGACATGAAGTCGCGCTTCGATCAGAAGCAGGAGGAGGCGAAGCGCGCCGACAACGACGTCGAGCCCGTGGCCATCACCTCCGTCTACGAGAACCGGCCGATGCGGATGACGAATCCCCGCCGCAAGCTGCGCAGACACGCGTACGAGCGCTCGGCCTACGAGAACTACGAGATGGACAGCAGCCCGAGCGCCGACAAGTCGCCCTGCAGCGAGAGCGCCATCGCCGAGGCGCAGGAGAGGACCTACGTCTCCAACGCCTTTCTCACCCTCAAGTCTTCCCAGGAGAGCCTGCTGGACGACAGGAGGGACGGGGAGCCGCAGGGCGAGGCCACCGACAAGAGGCTCAAGCGAGTGCAGATGCTCCTGCCGACTAGTCCGACGCACTACGTCCAGCCGCCGACGCCCGACCACCCGCCGCCCTCGGCCATGCAGGCCGAGAAGTCCATCCACGAACGCATTCGTCCATTGAGTCAAGTGAGTACTTCTCTGCTTTCCTACACAATTTTTACTTTAGTGTTTTTGATAGTAAATGTTTTCACTTTAAATGTAATTTATTATTGTTATAAGTTAACTAATTGTTTATTGAGTCTTGCGTTTAAAAAGTCGTTTTTTGAAAAACGCATTTCGCCCAAGATAGAATAGGAAATAAATAAATTTTTGTCAACACTTTAATCAAAAGATATTAGTATTAATTTATTGAAATAAAAGACAAAAATCTTCCTTCAAATGTTGGTTCTCAACTTTCCGCAAACTCCATTCCTCTGATGAAAACGTATATCATCAAAGCGCATTAAACTTCCGCAAAAGATCAAAGCCGGCACGTGTGATTACTTACGTGTGATACTCGCCTGTAAACGATTCCAATAAAGGTCGAAAACCTCGGTCGAGACAATCGCGCCTCTGTGCATAATTAAAAGCAAAAAGAAAAGAAAAAAGGGAGGGATCGTCGAGCAGAGAGCGACGCGAGAGGGAAGATTTTCGGGATTCCAAGAAACTATCTCTCTCCGGCATCGCTGCCGCGATTCGAAGTCAGTGAGCCCAAAGCTCGGGGAGCAGCGAGCGTATATCACTACACACGAGCTTGCGGGGGGAAAGATACCCCGCGTTTAATATACAACTCGGTGTTTGATCTCTCACGCGATTTACGACGAGAATCTCGTTCTCTCGCCGGCGCCGTAATCCTTGTGATCGCTCTGCTGTGAGACTGACTCTGAGCGTTCACTTCAGTTCCATCTCTTATCCGACGACGGCTCACCCTCTCTCTCTCTCTCTCTCTCTCTCTCTTATATGCCCTTTTCGACGTCGCGTGCCGCACCTACGAGGCGAGGCAGCAGCAGGTGAGCTTCGTGCGTGTTTGCGGCTCTCTTTCGGCCGCGCCGCGTTTGACGATGTACCGGGAGTCGTAACGAGCTTTCCCGCGACGAGTCTCCGCCTCCTCGCTCCTCTTTCTTTCGCAAAGTCGAGAGCGGCGCGTCTTTGCCGCGCGCGCAGCGCATATCTTTGACTGCAGCCCAAAGCGGAGGCCCTCTGATGCGAGATGACGCGCCGAGACGAGACGCCCTGATACACTTGCTCGAGCGCGACTCGAGGCTTCGAGCCGCGAAAGCTGCAGTTTTTTTATAATACGCGGTTCGGCGAAGGTAAACGATTTGGAAATGCAATCTTGGCTCGGGGAAACGACTGTTGAGGGCGATCGCAATTGTTCGGGGAGCGGGGAATTTTTGTTATGTAAGGTGGACTTCTATAGCTCAAAGAAAATATGTTTTACATTTTATTCAAAAATCTAATTCTCATTTGTCATTGTTTTAAGAAAATGATTATAATTCTTCTCCAAAATATGCATACATTTTACCAACTGCAATTTTTGTCGCAAGAAATATCTCAAAAAAATATGCGAAAACCCTTTAATCATAAAATTCTCAGTTTCCATCATCCATCATCAAAGAAACGGCAAAATATCTTTTTCTAATCCTTCACCGCTCCGCGAGAGAGAAGTGCAAGCCGCCTTTCGGCAGCCTTAGCATTTTGCTCGGCCAAACTATCCATTGCAAGTCGTTCGGCTCGACTGACTGACATCGAGCGCCGAAAAGACGCTCGTCTTGAGTGCGCGCGCCGAGAGGCAACGAAGCGGCAGACTGACGTCGACGAGCTTTGAATAATGAAGCAGCCGACTCTTTCCGCGTCTGTTCGCCGCGCGTTCGCTTCCCTCGCTCGAATTAACCGCTGAAATGCGTCGTCGGATTTCGCGCGCGAGCCTTTTCATTTTCGGCGCGCCCTTTAAAGAACCTCGACGAGCGAATTCCGGCAAACAATGAAGTTGAACGCCGCGGAAAACTGCGTCGGGACGCGCCGGCGTTTGGAAATCCGTGCGCGACCGTTCAGATTCAGATGTCGGGTTATGATTTGCTCGAAGCTTTTGCGAGTGATGTAGTGTGCAGCGCTAAAGAATTCGAGATTGGTGCCAAAAAAGCCCGTAATTTACGCCTTTCGGCTTATTGACATAAATTAATACTACACTGAGAAAAAAGTTTAATAAAAATTACAATACTGCCTAGTAAAGCCGCCACAGACTGTAAAACCCATAAAATTACAATACTATATAGGAAAATTTCTTATAAAGTATAGTAATTTTTTGGGTTTTGATAGTCTGTGGCGACTTTACTAGACAGTATGGTAATTTTTACAATATTATTTGTAATTTTTACTATACTTCTTCTCTCAGTGTAATAAAAAGAATAAAAGAATTGATACACGGACAGAATTTTCGCTGAAAAATTACCCCCCAAATCAGACTAATCGAATCAAATCAGACTAATTGAATAATAATAATACAGCTTTAAATTTTAATACTAAAATATTATTGTAGATATATCCGTGCAAGTATTGAAATATCCATGCAAGCATTGAATTTTTCTGAGGATACTTTTTACTCAATTTTCGAGTAAAAATTCGGCTGATGATGATTAATTCATTATCAGATGGCGTCACGTCCTCCGATTACTCGATTTTCGGTTAATTTTTAATCTAAATTTCGAATAATTTTTAAGCAAAAATTCTCTCCGTGTAGGCGGATAAAAAAGTATTTATTTCCCTGTAATTTAAAAACGACTGTATTATGATTTAAGAATAGTTGGTAATAATGTGAAATTGCAACGAAAATGACTAATTCGCTCGAAAATGAAAAATGATCAACAGGACGACTGACGAAAACCCGTGCCCTTCTGCATTGTTCTGTCGACAGGTGTACAAGCGGCGCTCGCGCGACATGGAAACGGAAACGGACGAGGATCTGCTGCAGTTTCCGGCGAGCGGCTCGCTCGACGCGTCCAGCGGCTCCCTATCCTCGGTGTCGCTCTCGGACAAGAGCGTGTCCGCGGACAACGTCGAAGAGTACTTTGGCGACGTGCCCTTCGCAGGTAAACAGCAACAGCAACAACACACGCTTGGCTGCACCGCATGACGCTTCCTTCTGCCCTCGTGTACTGATTGCATTTTCGTTGTGTTACGTTTTTGTTGTCTCCGATTTGCCTGACGAGCGCCGACTTGCAGGCGCAGCTTCGCCGGATGAACGCAGCTCGTGCCGCGGACACTGGGCGATATTTATTCTCTCTACGTGCGAAATTTAATTTTTTTTAACCGAGTATCTGTTGGCGATTTATACATAGTACGATAGGATTGCTTTATTTCCTTTTCGAAAACGACATCTTACCGAGTAGAAATCTAAAGATATCGTTTATGGAGAGGTATGTTAGAATTGTATTAGAAATTTATATTTTATTATCACGCACAGTTATTAAGCTACACCTATCTCGATGATAATCCTATCTTAACATAGATTTTTTTATTATTCATTTATACAAACTTTTTATTGGTTTTAAGTGTCCACTTTTTTATGTGCCACATTTGTCCCTCTAAAGTGCAATACCTGTCGAATTCTTACAATTAATTTTAATGTTCCACAACAAAACGCACAGCTATATCTCAAGCCATCAATGAAAATACATGTTAAGACTGGATTATGCAAGAAAATGAAAGGGGTCTAAAAGAGATGCCTATAATTATATAACCGGCATAGTTCTGCATTTAAACGGATTGCCAAATCGTCAATGTTAAAGAGCTTAGCGATGCTAATACCAAGATATCCCAAAAGGACGCAAACGAACATTACAGTTGTAGAAAGCCAATAAGTGGCTATACTTCGCTATTCACTGGCTTGCGCCGCCAGTGGAGAAGAGTGTAACGAAAGAGAGAATATCTTCGGCCATTTATCTTGGGTCGCGGCGCGTCTTTGAATTCCCTAAAGAACCCGCTGAAATCGAATTAAGTAACGCGGTTAATCGACGGAGAGAGCCGATCCATTTACATCGACGGAGGCGCGGAAAATCCCGAGCAAGGAAACAGCTCTCTCTTACTCTCTCTCTCTCTCTCTCTCTCTCTCTGTCTCCCTCCCTCTTTTCCGTTCCTTTACCGCGAGCGAGACGTGCGGAGCAAGCAGAGAGCCCTTGATTCGCGGGATCGAACGCTCGGACTGGCGCACTTTGCATTTTCGAGCGAGCGCCGCGCGCATTTCTCTCGGCCTGAGAAGAGCCGAGAGAGCACGTAGGGCCCACCCTCGGCGCCGCCGTCGGCTCTTTCGACCGCAGGAGAATATTAACGCGAGCTGCTCGATCAATCGCGTTTATTGTGCGAGGTTTACGTTTTGCGCCGGCGAACATGTTTGTGCTCCCTAGTTTTACAGCCAAACGTCGTATTGGAGTTTATTCAATTTTGGGAAATTAGCGATTTCGCAGTGAGGTATTTAATAAACGATTCGAAATATGTTTAAGGGTAGAGTTTATAAGTAGTAACCGAAATAAACAAATATTACCTTGATTTTATAGGAAAAGAAAGTTTGTACCCAAGTGAAACTATTTTATAAAATTTGTATTAAAATTGTATAAAAAAATTTATGTACAGACTTTATTAAGTCTTTATACAAATTTTTTTATACAATTTTAATACAAATTTTATAAAATTTGTAAAAATTGTA